>OZ035960.1:13715902-14010902 GCA_964034945.1 Chrysopilus asiliformis
AAAAAACTGTATTTGTCGGCATCGAATTAGCAAACCTTCGAAATTCAAGCGATTATTTTATGGAAAATTGATTATTTTCTACCGAGAGAACTTCTCTGGATTCCATAAAACATGTTAACCTTCATGCAAATATCATCAAGATTTTACGCAATTGGATTTAGAAATCGTTACCAAGTAAAAGTATGTACAGAAATAATTGTTTACAAATTTGTGCATTAAGAAAATTAGCTTTTACAATAAAATACGAAGATCTACGAGAAGAGCTTTCAAGTTGAAAACTTTGATTTTAAATGCCAAAGCTAAATGAATGGAAAAATCTTTTTTTCGCTTTTATAGAGAGAGGGGAGGGAAGACTTTTCAGAGAGGTGCGTGGATATGCTGTAGATTCCCGTATTTCTTGTTAATGGGCTGTCCATAAAATATGTCACGCTAATTTTCGGCTTTTCGTACTCTCCTTTTATCTAGTCACGCTTTTCGCGATTTTTATACTCTAAATGAGAATCATATAAAGGGTGTTTTTTTAAGCCCGATAGAACTTCAAATTTTAAAAAGTAACACCAAAAATTAAATTTTAATCAAAATTTTTTATTTATTTGAAAGATCGATACATGGTATTAACATTTGAAAATGATTTCGGGCATATGGCCACCGCGGCTGTTCTTGACGAAGCGCATTCTGGACGTCCATTTTTGGGCCACCTTTTCGAGCATTGCTGGCCGTATGTCACGAATAACACGAACAATGTTGTCCTCCAAGGCGTCAATTGTTGCTGGTTTATCAGCGTAAACCAGTGACTTCACGTAGCCCCACAGGAAATAATCGGGAGGTGTCAACGACCTTGGAGGCCAATTAACAGGTCCATTTCTTGAAATCAAGCTATCGCCAAATTTTGATTTCAATAAGTCGATGATTGCGGTCGCCGTATGGCACGTAGGGCCGTCCTGTTGAAACCACATCTCGTCCGGATCAATGTCATCCATATTTTCAAACAAAAAATCATTGATCATGATGCGGTAACGATCTCCATTGACTGTAACGCAAACTCCGGCCTCATTTTTGAAGAAATAAGGTCCGATGATGCCACCAGCGTGTAAACCGCACCAAACGGTGCATTTTTCTGGATGTGATGGATTCTGGATTCTGTAGCGGCAATTTTGCAAAAATGAGCTTCATCGCTGAACAAAATTTTGCTAAAAAAACGTCGCTTATAAGTGGCGGGAATATACGACTAATTTTCAAATTGGATAATTTGGCAGCGTTGTTCAAGCGTGAGTCTATTCATGATGATTTGCCAGAGTATACTGATCATAATTGTCAAAAAGTGAGCGCAGTATAACAGCTCGTTTAACAGTTAACCCTTTCGTAAGTTCTATCTAAGCAAAAAAAACACCCTTGAGAAGTATGTTAGATTTAGTATACCGTTTGTATCGTGAACTGCACCAGGATGTTTGGTATGACAAAAGATTCCGATTTCCGCATTTTCGTCCATCTGTCCGTGAACACTATATCTTTCGAAAAAAAAAAATTGAGCTAGAGACTTGAAATTTTGTACAGTTGTGAATAGCAATGCTAAGTTCTTGGGCGGGCAAAATCCTCATAAACGGTACATTATATGGAAACATTTATAAAGAAGAAATGTGTTTACAATAGTATCTTACATAATCGTTCCAGACATCAAAATCCAATCGGACCACCATACAAATGGTTCCATACAAATTGATTTTTAAAAAATAAATATTTTGTCTGTCCTCATGTAGAGTATTTGACGATTGACCTCTGGCAATTATAGGTTTTCTTATGTTTTGTGGGGATTTTTTATGTTGGATTTAATGCCTCCGTCACATTAACATAAATTCCTTCCTCCCCCTCTTCTAAATGAGAGAAATATATTCTGGACGGTCCCGAAGTTGTTTTTTTTAGTTTGTTTAAAATGTTAAAAATATGTGTTTCCCAAACTTTACATAAATATGCATTGTTCTTTGATACCTTTTTCTAATTTGAAACTGACTTAAATATCGAGTTTTTTCCAAACAAAAATTTCTTGACTAAATCGCATGCGATTAAATTACCATAAAAATAAAATAATACTTCCGATTGATTTGGAAAAGGTGATTCCCCTTAAAATTTTCAGTATCTTAATTAGGTGTAATAAATTTGTTATAATCAGTTACGGTCTATCAAGTTCGAATGTAAATTACTTTGATGTTTTTACTGCTTTGACTGGTGTGGGTTTTTTGCTAATTCAAAGTAGTTAAAAAAATTCTGGTGATTCGAAAATTATTAATTGGTAGCGAATTATGATTTGCGAAAAAATAAAATAAAATAAGAAACATAACAAAAGCTATAATTGCCAATCTGGCAATCATTGGAGACCCGTATGGTGATATTCGTATCAAAATTGGAACAGTTATACCAAAATTCCACTTTGAAGTCAAACTTTCCAATAAGATTTTTTAAAATTTATTCCAATCGGATTTTGATGTATGGGAGTTTTATGTAGAATCATATCCTAAATAACTTTTGTTCTTGGACTTTTTTGATAAGATGCATCGTTTTTGAGGTATTCGCAAAAATCGTTTTCGTTCGTATGGGGGGTACCCCCCCTAATGGTCCATTTTTACCCATTAACGAACTTAGCCTCACATTTTACGAAAAACGGATCTGCACGAAATTTCAAGTCTCTAGCTCAATCCGTGCGCCCGCAATCCGCGCCACAGACAGACAGACGGACAGACGGACAGACAGACGGACAGACGGACAGACAGACGGACGGACATGCAGAAATTAATTATTTTTATCATTCTAAACACACTGGTGTAATTCATTTTTATGTGTGATGACGGGATCTTGGCGTTACAAACGGTAAGGCAAAGTTAATATACCCTTTGGTTTCACCATACGGGTATAAAAATCATCATATCGTCATGTGAGTGCTAGTTTGTGTCACATGGATATGAGACCAGGAAATTTGTCCGACTTAGACAGGTTTCCGGCTTACAACGTTCCCAAACAGCACTTATGTTAACCGCTGACGTCACAGGCAATGTTTAAAATCATGAAATTTTGTCATACTGGATTCCCACGCTTGCCAAATGCAGGCGAACCAAACTTTGGCGAGCGATTCAGAAGATCTGTAGTCTCCAAATATATCCAGATTTTCGCCAACATTGGCCAAAAGGCATTCGTTTTACTGAATTATTGAAGATCCGCTGAAACTGATGCTGTTGTTTCAGATTTTTTTTCTATATCACAAAAAAAAATTCCACAACAAAAATATTCCAAATTTTTTTTAATATTTTCAAATTTGTCCGCTCAGTCCCTGCTATTAGATATTTTTGTTATTTTAGGCGCTGTTTCCACCTAACACTTTATTCCGTGAATTTTATTCTTCGACACTACATTCAAGTATCAAAAAAAAACTGACAAATTCTGTCCCTACAGGACATTTTAATGGAAAAAATCGCTATTTATATCTAGTCGAGACGAGGTTTTACGATGTCAAATACAGAATTGAATTCATTGAGCCGGTTTACATGGATACTCATTTTGGTTCGCCCCGTCATTCGCTCCGGCCAAGTGATGGTGGGGGCGCAGTGGGAAGGGAAATCAAAAAGGCGAACGAAATTCAGATTCACTTAAAATTTTCAGTCGCAAACCGGTTTGAGTCTGGTTGTTGAAACCTGTTTCGTTTAGTTTTGTTGATGAAACCGGTTTAGCGAATGAAGATGAATCGAAGCGTGAGAACACAGCAGCAAAAGGGCGAAAAAGGGCAGCGAACGAAATAAAGTTCTAATGTAAACACAACCATTTAGGTACATTCGTCTGATTCAAGCCACAGAACAATTACTATTATAGAATGGAATGCTCTAACAAAATTTTTTGTGTTGGGAGCGTACATCCGAGGATTTCTATAGCTGTTACATGACAGTGTACATGAACACTGAGCGATTTGGTGGTGTGTGGCAATATCCCATGTGTCACTTGAAATGAAAACAAATCAAAACAAAATCGGATAATGGAAATGTTTTATGGAGAATTTGATATTTCCATTAAATTAGTAATGTTCTTATGTGTTGAAAGGTGTTAAATTTAATTTAGTTTTAGTTTTTAATTGTTTTAAGGCCCGTTCATGTGCAATTCTGTCGATCTTTCGTTATCTGTTGTTGATGGGACTCGCAAAAACTTTCTGTTTGGGTTTTTAATGGAATTAGCGGAACATTCCTTCACTAATGCCCGAAGTCTTCAGTCCCAGATATACTGCGGATAACACCAATTGGGAGATATACTCAGTATATCTAAAAAAATGGAAGTCTTCGTAGCAAAAAACATCGAGATAAAGATATCTCTCGGGTAAAGTTATCTCTTTGTCTGAGGTCGAGATATCTGTATATTTTTACCCCAGCGCCACCACTCCTTTTTTAAAGCAGTTGTTGACAGTTATAGAATAAAATTAAAATATTGAAATCGGAAAGTTAAAATGTATGAAAAAACCTATGGATTCGTTAATGGAAGTGAATATTTTTTCTGACTCTGACAGTGATGAACCAGCAATCATTTCAAGACCCTACGTACTGCAAATAAGGGTGAATCATTTTGATAATTGGAGTGAAAGTGAATTTGTTATGAGATTTCGCTTAACAAAAGCAACATTTCAAGCACTTTCGCCTAGAATTGAAGCTGAAATCTGTATTAATCATAATAGGCAAAAACGAAATTTGGTATTTATTGTTATTAAATATTTTCAGAAGCAGAGCAATGCCACCCAGAGATCAACCATTGTTGGCTTTACGGTTTTATGCGACAGGTTGTTTTTTAAGGGCGTGAGCTGATTTCTCAAAAGTTTCGGCTAGTCTCACTGGTCGTGTGGTAGCTAAGGTTTCAAAAGTTATTGCGGCACTGGATCATGATATGATAAAAATCCCAAACACCATACAAGAAATCCGAAAATCGTTTCCATTTGACAGAAGTGCTATCAGCGCCACGACCGGATAATAAAACATTCAAAACAATAGCCTTCGTGATTAGAAACAAGCCGTGATGCTGCTTTTGATTATAAATTTAAGGTCACTATTTCGACCACGATTTCATTGATTTCTTCGGTTCTTTGCTTCGCGAAACAAGATATAAAGGTGGTGAATTACTCGAAAGCTATAACAGATAATTTGCATCGTACCTTTCACTTCGAAAATCCTTTAATAAGAACACACAATTATAGAAAATACCTCTTTATGTGACGTCACGATAGTTTGTATCAAGGTGGTGTTTTATTGTATCCAGTGTGCAGGAGTTGTGGAACCTTATTTCGAGAGTTGCTATACCGAGTTGGAATTTTCATGAAGATGCCCAAGTTAAAGATATCTTCGATATATCTTTATCTGCGGTATAGCTATCTGACAGAAAAACTAAATATGAAGACCTCGGGCATAAATAGTGGTGAATTTGTGATTTATTCATTTTCATGTAAAATTATGTTAACACGCTAAAATGTGATTATACATCAAAATCAATCGTTGCAATGAAATGAATCAATGTTGCAATGAAATGTCATGCAAAATGTAAACAAAAGTGCCAGCACTTTTCTGTATGTATTGTAAAAGGGTGTCTTATTTGATTTTTTTTGTCGAGTGTATGACAGCAGAAAGGGGAAGTGAGAAAAAAAAACCTGATTTCTATAGTGTAGTGCTTACTCTAGTGGAAGTTAATGAGGAAAGGCCTTACTTTACATTCTATATAATAGTTGTTCTGTGCTCAAGCCGAACGTCGCGAAACTTAGGCGAATCACGGCAAATCAAGGCGAACCGCCATGTGTACTCTCGAGTTCGCAGTAATTTGCATGCATTTGGAGAAGGTGTAAAGCCGGCATAACATGTTCGGCTTAGACTGGTTTCACTGTAGAAATGGGTCGGTTATTTCGATGAATTGATGATGTTGTGTTCTGAACTGAATGATTTTTAAAACAGTTTTTTTTGCTCTTTGTAAATTTTTCCAATACAACGTGTATAAAACATAATCATAACCCGATATTAAATTTTCAACTAATATATAGTTATTAAGTAATGAAGGTAGATCAGGTTAACGTGAAAAACCTGCTCAATGCTTTGCATTGAATATGAATTTACCCTCAAATTTACCTTCAAGCAAATATTTTATTTAATTATTTTTAAAACTCTTCTGAACATACTCACACGTTTAAATTTTATACTTTAATTTCAGATAATGCATTTATTTATAAACATAATAACAGTGTACTGGCTTACCATGTGGATGACCAGAAGCATGAAGTGCTTTTGGAAAAGGACATTTTAGTAAGACATGACATATTAAAGATTTTGTTTAAGTCCTTTTTAATTTTCGTGATTTTAGGTTCAATACATAAGTTATGAGTTCTCACCGGATATGAAGCAGGTCCTATTCCGGTATGACATATCTTCCGTTTTTCGACATTCATCAACAGCAAAATATGACGTTTACGATATTGCAACAAAGTAATTTTTCATAATTATCCTACATGAATGGATTTTCAAAAAAAAAAAAAATCGCAATTTTTAGGACGGCTCATCATGTAAAGGATGAGGAGAGATTACAATATTGCACATGGTCACCTACCGGAAACAGTGTTGTGTTTGTGTTAGATAATAATTTGTATATAAGGACATCATCGGGTGAAGAACGACAGTTAACTGATGATGGCATATCTGGAGTTTTGTACAATGGAGTTGCGGATTGGGTGTACGAGGAGGAAGTTCTCGGGGATTCGAAGGCATTCTGGTTTAGTCCGGATAGTAAAAAACTCGCAATGATCCAATTTGACGACCGTTATGTTGAGACCTACACACTTTTGGTGTACGGTGAGCCGGGCGATCTTCAAACGCAATATCCTGCTGAAATTTTCATTAAATATCCAAAGCCTGGCACCAATAATCCCAAAGTCGCATTGAAAGTTCTAAATTTGAGTAGTTTGAATAGCATTCCCAAATGGATAACTATTCCGGCACCGAAAAGCGTTACTGACGATCATATTATTCAAAACGTCGCATGGGTTGATAACGATAACTTGCTGGTCACGTGGTTGAATCGAAGACAGAATAAGGGATCAATTCAAAGTTGTACGACTGATGGAAAATGCAGAGAGGTATATAAAAAAATTTGTGAAATTTTTGAGATCTTAACAAAGATTGTTTAAAACAGGTAACAAGTTTACATGAACCGGACGGTTGGATTGAAATTGGTGTTCCCGAATGTATTGAAGGTGGTAAAAATTGCTTATTCACTTATTGGATCGACAATTGGATACAGATATGGAATTTGGATTTAAATACTGGTGAAAATATCGGCAAGTCGTATGGAAATTTCACTGTGACACAATTATATGGATATAAAAAATCGAATGGGGATATGTAGGAAATTCTATTTTGAGACATTTTTTTTATCAACGCCAGCTCCTTTTCAGATTCTACCAAGGAACGACCAAAAACGATCCTTCACAACGGCAAGTGTACAAAAATAAGGAATGTCTTAGCTGTGACCTTAAAGATCCAGAAGGAAAGTTGTGCACGTATGCAAGTGCGTCATTTAGTAAGGAGTTTAAATATGCTGCTATTCAGTGTTCCGGACCGGGTCCGCTGTACACAAAAGTGGTCGAAATTAAGGTAATTAAATTTGCTCTCAATGAATTTTCTGATTTGCCATCGGGATAGATATGCTAGCTAATGGGCTCTCAAAAATCGCTTTGGGGTTGTCCATAAAATACGTCACGCTAATTTTAGGCTTTTGGCATCCGTGACGGGGACGCTTTTTCGCAATTTATTGTTTCGAGTATTACCATTACCCAGTATATTGATTTCAGATGATTTCAGCAGGTGCGAACCTTTAATTCATGAACATGATGAATTCTAAGCTCTTGCAAATTCCCTTTAACAGGCCAATTGACCGAGCGTTCAGGTTTGGTAATAGCATATAAGCAACCGCCTGGGCGGCGCTTTAAGCCACATTTTGAAACATTTTAAAACTCACTGCGTCAAATCAAAACCGCAGAAAGGACAAAACTTGGAGTTACGCTTTTTTTTTGAAATTGTGAGGTTTTCAATTTAACCTTGTCGCACTGAAATTTTCACCTGCGGCGTAGATTTTTAAAAAATATCTGACTACGGCGCCTGCACCTCGTTTCTTTATACGATTTTGTCAACATAGATAAATTAAATTAATTTTTCAGCCCTAGCTCATACTAGACGTCTTATTACAGTAGACTCGCGATTTTTTAAACATTCTATTATATGAACAGCTATATTAAATGCGTAGAAAATATCTCTTTTATATGAACAGCTTAAAATTTCATATTCATATAATCGCGAGTGTACCTACAGTAGCTTTTGTGCGACTTTTATGTAATTCTAATATTCTGTCAAAAACGAGTTGATCTTATGTGGCCCCCAGACGTACAATATTATTGTGCAATATTTCAATATTGTGCAATATATTGACCGTCTAGGGGTAATATTGAACGGTTGTGCAATATATTGAAGAAATCAAAATCGGTTTGATTTTTATTGCACAATAAGGTTTATTGTATAGTCTGAGGGCGATATTGCACAATATTGGCTCAGTATCGTATGAAATATCGCTGAGAGTACAGCCGGTGCAATGACTACACAACTAGCTTCAATGTCATTTAGAGACATGTTGACTGCTCACGAATCAAACGTAAAATGATTTATTGTGCAATAACATTGCATCGTATAGAGGCATGTCAATAATATTGTACAATATATTGCACAATAATATTGTACGTCTAGGGGCCGCATTAAGTTCCAATGGTTTCTAAATTTCTGTTCAAAAATAATATGTTCCATTTTCTCATTATATATTTTAATTTCAGACGGGGCGTATTTTGGAAGATTGGGAAGACAACTTAGAAAAGCGCAAAGAACTGAAAAATTATGAACTGCCGAATATGAAATATTTACGAGTTGATGTACCGGGGGGCTATCAGGCACAAGTTAAATTATTTTACCCACCGGAATTGGATATTGAAGCCACAGAACATACCAAAAAATACCCCATGATTGTTTCAGTTTATGGTGGTCCAAATTCCGTAAGGGTCATGAATTCATTTTCCATCGGTTGGGAAACTTATTTGGTGACATCGAGAAAAGTCATTTACGCACTAATCGATGGACGTGGATCTGGCCAAAAGGGCAAGAAAATGCTATTCGAGGTGAATAACCGTCTTGGAAGTGTTGAAGTCGATGATCAGTTGAATGTGACGCGGTATTTACGAGATCATTATAAATTCATCGATCCTGATCGAATTGGAATTTGGGGATGGAGTTACGGTGGCTACGTCACAGCAATGAGTTTGGCTAAGGATAAGGAGCGAATTTTCCAATGTGGAATATCTGTTGCGCCTGTAACTTCGTGGATTTATTATGGTGGGAAATTTCAACATATTATAAAATATTTAAAAAAAAATTATTGGTTTTATTCTTTGATTTTAGATTCAATATATACGGAGAGATACATGGGTCTTCCAAAGACAGATGATAATTTGATAGGTTATGAGAAGAGTGATGTAACAAGACGTACCGAAGGATTTAAAAATCACGACTTTCTGCTAATTCACGGAACGGGAGACGATAACGTTCACTATCAACAGGCAATGGCGTTATCAAGAGCACTACAAACTGAATCAATACTTTTTGAGCAAATGGTTAGATTTTCAATTGAATGAAATTTATTGGAATTTTAATTTCACGCGTTTAAATATTTTAGTCATATCCGGATGAGGCACATTCCTTGGGGTCAGTTCAACCACATCTTTACCACACAATGGATCAATTCTGGTGCAATTGCTTGAATCTAGAGACTGAAGATGAACAAAACCACCACCACCATAATCGTAGCCATAGTTAGGAAACCCCTTAAATTAGTACAAAATGTTCCAAATTATAATTAAAAAAAAGCGTTTTATTTTCTTACACAATCTTATTTTATTTTCTTACACCAAGAAATTTTTAATTATTTATTTTTTACTGTCAATTATGGTTAATTATGAGAACACATATTGATTTTCTTTTGGCAGTTCTAATTCATTCAATCCATTGTGGTGAATTTCTTCAATAAATCTTGCCTTTTCTTCGCTGTCCATTTCTTTGGGATCATCCAGAGTTACGGATATGATTTGATTGAATTTTTTAAAGTGAACCCAAAAATCTTCACCCTTTTTCATGTTTAGTAGTAAATTAAGAACCATTTTGCTAATTTTGGAGTGGTATTGAATCATTTTCGACGCATATTCCAGTACATCGGTCGCCAGGAGCTGTTTTTCGGATTCTTGAATTTTTGACGATTTAGCAATTTGTTGTAAAATCTCGGTTGAACTTTTAAACACTTCATTATACGATGTCTGAATTTCATCCAATAATAATTTTTCTGCTTTTAATATGTTTCTTAACGTCACACTTTCATCACTAACTTCCGAATTGACTTTGATAAAATCTTTTAAAAATTCCGCCAATGATATTTTCGTCACGTCAACCAAATTTAGTTTAGCCATGGCGAAATTTATATAATCTTTATTTAAATTCTCTGTAGTCGAATTGGATTGTGAGATAATTTCTGAACTGTCCGTTAGTGTTGAAAGTGAAATTGTAACGTTTTTCAAAAATCGTCCAATTTGTATTCTCATTTCGTTCATTAGTTTTGTGGTTTCATTAATTGGATCTCGGGGAATCGGCGCAGGTGACAATAAAACCGTATTTGCAACTTTTTCACCAGTTTCCAACAAACTTTGAGCTGATTTTGAATTCACAATGGATATAAGTGTATAAATTAATTTATTATAATTGTCTTGGAGCGATTCCAAGTCTTCTACCCGAGTTTCGAACTCTGCTTCAAATCTTTTGTCTAAAACTTTTTTAGTCGCAGTTTGACTAAATGTTACTACAATTAGTAAACCTACTATGAAAATTTGAATAATTTCTCTCATTTTTGTGATAGCTCTAAGTAACACGACCAAAGGTAACTGAAGACGATATCAAGATAGTGCAACACTTTTATACCATTTTGATCAAAAAATAAATGAAAGTTGAAATTTTGAAATTTTAAGCAATAATGCACTTGTTCAAATATGTAAGCACGATGGTTCTAATTTCAATTTCATAAAATGTGGTGTTGCAACTTTCTTTCTTTTGACAAGCAAAGTGTAATATCTATGAACAGTAGGTGAAATTCCATATCTCTAAATATTTACCAAAATTTGAATATTCTAATTTTTTCTCTATCTAAGAAGTTGCACTTAAGAAATGACTTTTACTTTCTGGATTAAGTAAGAAATATTTTTATGTTGATAGTGTTATTTGTTTAAGTTATCAAAGACTTTTAGTTTCTGTACTAATGTGTCTATTTGATTTGTGAAATGGATATTTGTTTTAGCAGACATTATATCTTTATAAAAATCATGATTTTTCTTAGCTACAATTTATGTTTTCAAAATTAGTGCTTTACCACTTTTATGAACCTTCAGCCAAACTTTGGCTTCTGCCTTAAGTCGAAGCTTTGGCCGAAGCCGAAGGTGTAAGTGAACGGTCAAATACCAATGGAATGAAAACAAAAATTTTACGACTTTTTTTTAAACTCAAGTTTTATAAAAATTTGTATTTGGTGAATGGCGGATCATTGGAAATGATTTACTTGCCAGTGAAATTTTCCTCGTCAATTCAAAATATTTGGCCAAATAATTTTTCACGGTAAGATTTCATCTCGATTAAAATTACAAATTTTTTCCGAATATTTTTGTCCAAGAAATTAGAACTGTTTTTTACAGGACATGAAAATAGGCAACATTTATGTCTAACCGAACCTAAAATAAAGAAAAATTGCAGAAAATTAGAGCAAATTCATTTTTCTCGTGATATTTAAATATTTTTACTTTCCTCTGCTATAGAGGGAAAGTATTGTATTTATGATGGAGACCGATTTTAGAAAAAGGGCGGATAGAAGGTTTCTGATCAGTACGAAATCCGTTTTAGGAGAAATAATGAGAATATCCGTTTCTGTAGGTTTGTCTGTCTGTCCGTTTTACGTATTTTAAATTACTCGAGAACGCGTTGATCTAGCGACTTGAAATTTTTTGTAAATAGATTTTACGAAAATCGTAGCTTTTTATCAACTTTTGGAAAAATAACGGTAACTATAACGGGTACCTCCTATACCATTTCTTTAAATAGGGCTGACCGGGACTAGTTGGCAATAGGGGTAAGTAGACTCATTGCGGTTAAGTCAACCACGGTTGAGAACAAACCTGCGTGAATGGACTGTTTATTCAGTCGACTGACAGCTATCAGTGAACCAACGTCATTAGACCACAGTGCTCTTGGAACGAACTGTGAGG
Organism: Chrysopilus asiliformis; assembly: GCA_964034945.1. Classification (NCBI taxonomy): domain Eukaryota; kingdom Metazoa; phylum Arthropoda; class Insecta; order Diptera; family Rhagionidae; genus Chrysopilus; species Chrysopilus asiliformis. The sequence continues at coordinate 13,728,291 of OZ035960.1, forward strand.
GGAAAAAACGAAATTTCAAGCGTGTGAGTAATTTTTTTTCTTGTTAATTAAATTGTTTTGTAGCTTACACTTTCATTGTATTGAACTCGTCAGTGATTTCAAGTGAAAATTTATGTATGAGTTAACAAAGTTAGTGAAGCATTTTCTGACCCATACTTTTTAATTTTTTTTCACGAGTGTGTTAAAAATAAAATGGCGGCTTGGGGCTAGTTGACTCACAGTATACTCGGGTTAAATGACTCGATATGAATTACCTATATTTTTTTGTTAATTAATTTTATTATTTTAAATTAGATGTAATTTTATTTATGTTAATCTGAAATGTTACTATTTTTTTAAAGAATATATTTTTTCAGAATTATTATTGTTAGCACAATGGAATAAAACACGTGAATAGTATTAAGTATTATATTGACATGTGATGTTAACACGATGGCTTACAAGAAGGAAGTAACTATATAAGTGTGTTACATTGACGGTTCCCCAAAGTGGGGGTACAATATTAAAGTGTGCCACGTGCACAATGCTGAGTACTTTCTCCAAAATGTACCAATAATTATAGTTTTTTAATATGTTCCAACACATTTTCCCCATAAAAAGTATAGAGTCAAATAACCCCGTTCACAGAGTCAACAAGCCCCAGACATGGGGTTAGTCGACTCATCGAAGAACTTTTTTTTTAAATGAAAAAAAAACATTTGAAATACTTATAATTAGTCAAAATAAAAGATTGACTAAGAAACACAATTGAATAAACCAACCAAAAACGTCTTTACTACACCTGAAACAATTACAGTAAAACTTTTATAAAGTAGATTATGAAAAGTGGGTCTACTAGGCCCGGTCTACCCTACAGTTTTTTGAAAATTTCTCGAAACCTGCATTATGCATTATGCAGGGAAATATGAAGTAATAAAATTTAATGGACATAAAATTTTCTGCATTTTTTGGTTTATCGGTTTTTACGTATCTCTAAGGATTCTCAAAATTTTTGAAAAAAAATCAAGTCTCGAAAATTTCTTGGAAACTATGATCTTTTGGGAAAAAGTACATATAACCAAATTCAAAGAAAATAAATTTTTCTGCAATTTTTATTCAATCGGTTTTTACGTATCTTTAACGATTCTCGAGATATTTGAAAAGATATTATTTTGTACATATTTTTTCCGAAACTAAATATTGAAGGGGAAAAATTTTGTGTTGATCTCAACTGATATTTTTGTTAGATATTGTTGGAAGTTGTATTGCAATTGAATTTATAAATTTTTCCAAAGCAACTCTTTTCAAAAATTTCTAAAAACGCTTTGTAGGGTACAAGTTTTTCATCTTCAGCTAACATCTAACCCCCCCCCCCCCCTCTCCCTTCAGTTCCTAAAACCAATTCTAAAGAATAAAAATTAAAAATCACATATATTCAAAATATGCATATATATTTTTTTAAATAATAACTGTTAACGGATATGTACTACACATCACAAAAAAATCTTTGATACAATATTGTTAAACCTTCATATTTTTATATTAATTGACAGAATATCATTTCAATATACAAACAATTCAAACTTGTTACGTCTCCAATGACGGTTCCTCCAAAATTGGTTTCCCTTCACAGGAATTGAATCCTGTTTTCAATGACTCGACAGCTTCCTTCGACGCTTCTTTGATAGCCTCAATACATTCCTTCAATTTCTTGAAATTTCCTTCGAACTCAGAGGGTAAGGACTCTTTTAAAATCGCAACATCTTCATGAATTTCTTCGGCACTCTTCTCCATATTCTCCACGGCATTTTCAACACAGTCTCGATCAACTTTTGGTGTAATTCCCTGCTCCTCCGCAGCTTCCTTCTGGCACTCTTTGGCATCTTTGACGATTTTATGGCTCTCCGAATTGAGAACGAATGTGAAAATTTTCTCCACCACATTGAAGTCCTGCTGAATTAAATCCTTCGATTCGAAAATACACTTGCCGTTGTTTACATTCAACTCCTTTGCCTTTTCTAGCAGTTTCCCGAAAAACATGTTCGCACAAAATCCAATTCGACGACCAATCTTTGATGGATTCTGGAGGATATTTGAAGCCTGCTCCCCAACGCTGGTCAACAGTTTTCCAGATTCAAGAGCTGGCTGTAGTAGTTTCAAAGTCTGTTCTAGGATATTCTTGAGGGCTTGTAGAAGATTCGTTGCGGCTCCTTTGATAACATGGAAGAGTTTGTCTTTGGCGGAGAAAAGCTGTTTAGACAGCCCCATTGGATCAAAAAGATTACTAAAGATACCCTGAAAAGCCCCACTGATTTTTTCATCCGTGTGTTTAATAATTTCTCCATATTTATTGTCAAAATTGTTCATATCGATTAGGTTTTGTCCAGCGCCCAAAATATTTGATGATAATTCGTTAACAGTTTTTAATGTTGAATCCAATGTGCCCGTTGCAATTGATGTGAAGGGGGAGAAGAAATCCATGCCAGGAGTATCACTTTTCGCTAAGGATATCCAGACCTAATTGTATTTTTTTAAATTTTATTTGGAGTCATTATGGGTTATTGATTAAAAAAAACTTACGAGGATGGGAAAAAGCTTGAAAATTAATTTCGATTGAGACATGATGCCGTGAATGTAAGAAAAAAGCAACTAAACGTTCTTAAAATCGTTGCATTCTTTTATAGTTGGAGATATTGTCTAATTTTTTTGCAAACTAAATTCTAGCACGTTTATCCGATAACAAAATATCATCTATTTAGACTAACTTAATTGCAGATGAATTCCAACCGAATGTTAAAATTTTTTGTTGATAGTTTTGTACATGTCCGAATGTAATTAATGATGCTGACTTCATTTTAAGTTCTAGAAATACATGCATTTAAGTTTTAAAGTAGATAATTTGAAATTAGAAATATAAAACATTTTATTTATTTTATTATATGCAAAATTTTCTTACAACAGCACTTCTAAAATTATTAAGATAATAAACTTTCTTATATATTTATTGATCTGGAACAGTTTCTTGGTCACTGTTATTTCTTAGTAACTCCTCTTCCTTTTCCAAGACCTCAATAAAAAGACCTCGATTCAATCTTTCTTTAAATTTATTCAAATTTTGTCTCATTTTCTGCGCTTCGACAATATCTTTGGAGATTTCTCTGACTATCGCGGCTAATATCCGAACTCTATATGAGGCATCCGATAAAATATTTGCAATTACGTCCTGAAGTCTGTAGTTACTTGAACCATTGTAGATCACAACCATTACATTTGGGTCGTTCGTTACGATTTCTGCATTATTGTTTGGTTGTGTCAGGTGAAAAAGTTTCCCAGCAGTTTCATTTAAAATTCGATTCAGAGATTCACGAGTGTTATGCACGAGGAGGCTCTGGATTTCAAGCAAATCTCGTGCATTGTCCAAATTATCAAATGACGACGCCGCCACAATGGATAATCTCTGCAAAAAGTCCGCCATAGCGTTTTTGGTGGTTTCGATCAGTTTCAATTTTGATGTTGCAATATCGACTCCGAAATTTCCGTGATTTTCATCTAGATCGCTGGAAAGGAGTTTTAATGCGCTCATAATTCTGGAGACGGAAATCCGAGTGTCCGATACGAGTTTCGAGACGTTCGTGGTAATGTTGAGGAACACTTTCACACTTCCATCGGCGATTCCCGTCACTGTATTTACTGAATTTGCTATTGTGCCAGTGACTCCGTGCAGGATACTTCGTCCTTGTTTAAGATTCTCACCATCAAACCTATTTGAATCTTTTGCGAAATTCTTGACGTCTTCAACAAGCGTAGTTAATTTCTCACTGGACAAAGTCTCAATCATTTCCGTCTCTGTTTTGAGAATTGTTTTAATTAACACGTCTGTTGAGTCAAGAAGAATTTGCACCAAGTCAATTAGATTGTCTATTGATTGACGGGATTGTTTATCAATCGAACCACCAAATGTACTCCAACTTATGAGAAGTGTTATTAAAGTTAAAATTAATAATTTCTCCATTTTGATGTCTGTTCCGAAATAGGAAGAAAAACTTATGAGAAAATTTGTAATGAATTCCACCTTTTTATAGTTTTCCCATGAAACTTCTAAAATACCGCATAAGCTCAGAATTCAACAAGCTGCTCAAATAGCAGAAGTTTGTAATTTAACATAATTTCCGTATTACGAAATCTGAAAGTGGTTACACGTTTATCAATATTACACAAAAGAAAAATCAAGAGAAAGTTGTAATTTCCTAATTGGTTTATCAAATTTTCCATCTGTTTATATTGAATTTAAGTTCGATCGTGGGACTAATTAAAAGTAATAATACATAGTTTTGTATGCATGGTGAGGCAATCAGAATGAAAACTTTTTCGAAATAATTAGAAGTACAAATAATCTCTTCATATATATTTGTATTAAAACTAAAACTGGATAAAATCAAAATTTAAAGTTTTGATCACGTCGAGTTAAATCTGGAACATCTGTGGTCAAATTTAGTGGGGCAACATTTCCCTATGTTACTTTTAAACATCCGATTCTAGAATATTGAAACAAACTTTAAAGATATGTTATAGGATTAGTGACAGGGCCAGTTGAAATGAAATAAATTGTTTTAGAACAAAATTTTCATATTTGAGGTAAAATTTGATAAAATACATGCAAAAAAAAACGATATTTTATATAAAAATGAGTTAATTTATTTGAATATTCTTAAAAAAAACCATACACTATAGTTATACAATATGCAATAATTAACATCAATAAAACTAGCTTAATTTGATTAAAAAATAGTTTGTGTATTAAAAAAAATTGTTGAATGCGATTGCGACATTGTTATACAAACTTATGTATCAGAATTATGGGCTGAAATGATTTTTTTCCTATCAGTTATTTTTAACTAGCTTGCATACCCGTCGTTGCCGGGTTAAGCTTTTTGTCTAAGTTTTAGAATACGAAGAAAACCGGAAAGAACTTAAAAACTTTTTAATGGGTCTATGTTGGCGCGGACCCCGCCGAACAATTATGCCAAATTTCAGGCCAATCGGTTCAGTAGTTTCACCGCGAAAGAGTAACATATCGCAAAAACTAAGTTTCGAAATCACTTTATCCCCTCCCCTTACTGCCCCCACCCCTCGCGCTACTTTTCCCTATGCGTATGTTGGAACCAGAACTACCACAGACAGTCATGCCAAATTTCAAGTCAATCGGTTCAGCCGTTTTTGGGTAAAAGGGGAACAGACAGACACCAACTCATTTTTATACCCGTATGGTGAAACCAAAGGGTATATTTACTTTGCCTTACCCTTTGTAACGCCAAGATCCCGTCATCACACACAAAAATGAATTACACCAGTGTGTTTAGAATGATAAAAATAATTAATTTCTGCATGTCCGTCCGTCTGTCTGTCCGTCCGTCTGTCCGTCCGTCTGTCCGTCCGTCTGTCCGTCCGTCTGTCCGTCTGTGGCGCGGATTGCGGGCGCACGGATTGAGCTAGAGACTGGAAATTTTTCGCAACTTCGTTTTTCGTAAAATTCAAGGCAAAAATTAACCATTAGGGAGGTACCCCCCATACGAACGAAAACGATTTTTGCGAATACCTCAAAAACGGTGCATCTTATCAAAAAAGTGCAAGAACAAAAGTTATTTAGGATATGATTCTACATACAACTCCCATACATCAAAATCCGATTGGAATAAATTTTAAAAAACCTTTTTAACACATTGACTGCCAGACGAATTTTGCAAAAATGTAAGGGAGATGCCAATACATGTAGACGTATGTAGAATGTGCGTATGTATGAATGTATGTATGTATGTATGAATGTAGATTGTAGACCCAGCTATCGAAAATGATAGCCTTGGCCACTCATGAATCATAGTGCCAATTTTCACTGGCTATCAAAAATGATAGCCATGGCAGTCAATGTGTTAAAAAGTTTGACTTCAAAGTGGAATTTTGATACAATTGTTCGAATTTTGATTGCCAGATTGGCAATTATAGCTTTTGTTATGTTTAATTATAAGATAAAATTTTTAATCATAGACACTCTGTTTAGAGTAACGTGTCTAAACAGAGTGTCTATGATAAAAGTTTTGGAGGATTTTTGACACTAAATTAATCTTTGTACCCAGTGTAACCGCCCCGAGGTCTAAAATCGCCGAACTGAGAGTGAAAAATCTCAAAAAGCTCAGAAATCAAACGGAAAAATCACTAATTTTTTTACTATTTTGTAATGAAATCAGGCGAGAACTTACTACAATTTTACGACTTTATTGTGAATATTTAAGATTTTATATAGCGATTAACTATTCTTCATAATCAAGATCAAATACAAAAGTGTTTTCCTATTACTAAATAAATAATTAAAAATTTGTTAAAAACAACTATTTTTTTCTCTGCGTGTGGGTTGTATTAAAGTTTTGTAGTATTTATTGTAAAGATTTCCATGAAATTCTAAAGTCTGAAGGAACTTTTGGTTACATAATTCTTCTTTAGGGTTTTCAACTTTTATTCAATCGTATCAAGTTTTAGGAATTCGCATAGTTGATCATAACACTCTTTCGAAGCTCTTGTAATATCGAATAATGTATGGTTTGAAAAATTTCTTACATTCTTTAGAATATTTCTAATTTCTTTGATATCCCAATCTTTGAAAAGCGTGCTAACCTTGGACAGATTCCCAGCGTAAGCATATGAAAAGCATATTTGCATATCTAGAAGCAATTTTTTTATTTCACATTTTGTTGTTACGTCAATTGGCGTTTTCTTATTTTTATTTGAAGCATTAAACATTGCTCCTTTGCTCAGCAACTTTTTGACTATTTGCAGATTTCCCAGGTTGGATGCGATATGAAGAGGAGTATTCAATTCTATATCTAGAGTGTTTATATTCGCACAGTAAACAATTCCTTGTTCTTCATTTCTCACACAATAATTCAATATTAAATCAACAATTTCTTCGTTTCCATTTAATACGGCATAATGCAGTACTGTAAAATCGTTGGTGTCTTTGGTATTCAAAATTAAAACGTTGGCTTTTTGTTTCAGCAACAATTCAAGTTCGGAAACATTATTTGATTTTACTAAATCGAAAACACAATCAATATTGGCTAAAAGTTGATGAATTTTTAAAGATTTTTTCTGGCTTTCTAAATGGTCAGAGTTTTCATCAGAATTTTCTTGTAATGAAAGCTTAGAGAGTTTTTCTTCTATTAGGGGTTTTGGGGTAATGTTGGAATGATTTAAAGCATTGTGAACAGCTCCGAGCTGTAACTCACAAGCGTCCCTTTTTAGAAGACTTTGTGCTAAATACGGTGGTGTATCGCCATTTTCATCCTTTGCGTTAATATCGCATCCTTTTTCCAGGAGGTAGATTACCATGTCTGCATTTTGGCTCAAAACAGCATAGTGTAGTAGTGTTTTTCCTTCGTTTCCAATCTCATTAGGTTCGTTAAATCCGTTTTCAATCAAATATTTAACAATATTTAAATCGCCAATTTCAGCAGCAAAATGAATTAACTTTTTGACATTTTCATCTCTAGACGGAACCTCATCCGGAAGTGTATGATGTGTTGTAATATTTTTTTTTAATTCATTTAACTCATCCGGACGAATTGCGGATATATTTTTTGTTTTCTCTGTAAAGTCAATAATGATACAGTCTCCCATATCCGTTTCATTAGTATGTGATTTAGACTTATGACGTAAATGGCTTATGTTATTTTCGCTTTTGTCATGCAATGATTTACGTGAATTGGCCTGCATAGTTGTAACTCTTAAGTCGCTTCTATTTGCCTTTAAGGATTTTAGACCATCTTCCCGATAATAATATTTCGTACCAGGCAAATGTATCCAATTCTCTGTTAACATTATATTAATCATACAGTTTACTGACTCGACTCTTTTAATTGCGAAAAAATCATCTTCACGGAATAGCACACCAAATAACAAGTCTTGATTGCGGTCGGTCAAAAAATTGATTTTTTTAGGATGTTTAAGTAAAGTGCTGAGGATTCCGATATGATTTTGTTGCGCAGCGATATATAGTGGTTCTCCAATGGTCATATCGGCATTCTTTTCTATTAAATATTCCACAATATCTAAACGGGAGCTTTCAATTGCATTTATTAGAGGCGTTTTATCGTCAACTACGGAATTAATATCACAACCTTTTTCCACAAATTTCTTGATAATTGCTAATTTGAAGTCGATTTCACGCATTACTAAATAAGTATTAATGTTTAAAGGTGGCTTAGCCCCTTTTCTTAATAATAATTGAACCACTTCCAAATTATTCGCGCATGCTGCCAGATGTATGGGTGTGATTCCATCACAATTCGCATTTACATCAGCCCCATTTTCTATAAGTAAAATGCAAATTTGAAATGTATTATATGCGATTTTTAAGTTTTCTGCCACATGACTAAAAGTAAGATATTTAATTAATTTTTCATCGTTTTTAATTTTTTCATTCGCTAGCAAATGACAGGCAAGCGGTGGGTTAATACAAGCCAGTAACAGCCGGTTTTTAAAATCCTGGGTTAATTTTGGACATCTTTTATAAAAGAATTCCACAGCTTTGAAATCTTTTATGCAAGTTGCAATCTCCAGGAAAGTGTTCGTGTCTAAATCAAGTTTATAAGTTGCTATAATTTTTGTAACATCGAAATTATTTAAAAAAAGTGTCTTTTCTAATGGTGAAGTTTTCTGATCAGGGATATTTCCATCGATAAATTGATAATCGGCTTTGGCTTGGAGTAATAGATCGAGTATGGTTGAGTTCTTTAATTCACACGAATAGTGAAATGGTGTGTAGTGATTTTCATCAACCGCGTTAATATCTATTTCACTTTTCCGATTCAGAAGTAATTCCACAATTTCGACATTTTCGCGGATAACAGCAATATGAAGTGGTGTTTTTCCAGACGCGTTTTGGCACCGAGGTTTCGCTCCGTTTTTCAATAATAGTTTGATAATTTCCGTACAATTGGTGTAACAAGCGTGTAATAGAACGGAATTGTGATTAATGGTGTCTTGAGCATTTACATTGGCCTTTCCTTCAATTAAAACTTTGGTAATTTCATAATTTGATTCCCTCACAGCATTCATTAAAGGGGTGTATTTTGACTCCAAGATTGAGGTTTCAGAAATATAATGTCTTACGCTAACTGCTGCAAAAGTTTCAGAGCTTTCCAATTTTTCTAAAAATGAATTATTGTTTGGAGCTTCCGATGTCATTGCAGTGGTATTAAAAAAATCAATTTGAGCAATACTGTTGATCTCTTCCTTTTCGGACAACTCACTAAAAAATTTATTTTGCATTTCACAGATTTCTCGTTTTTCTATTTCTTTCGGACTCTCTGCTTTAGAGTAGTTGACGTAATTGATAAGATTTGCTATAATTGACAATTTTATATTGGACGGAAGGACTTTCGCCACAATATTTCCATGGGCAAGAAAATGTCGCAGTTCTCTGCCCATTAGAAGTGGAAATTCATCACGAACAAATGTGAAATTTTTCTTCAGATTTTTGTCGTGTGCAGCCAAAACATCCAATAGTAATGCTTCTAGTACTATGAAATCACTTTCATCGGAAGTTGAAAGAAAATCCAGTATTGGTTTTATATTTTCGATGTCAATGGTTTCTGGGCATTTCATAGATTTTAGTGCAGATTTGGTTAATTCAATTTTCCTAGGAGTAATTGAATTTGATGATTTGCCACCTTTTATGGTAGTTTCCATGTTTTTCTTAAAGGTTTTTAAGTATGTTATATTACCGGAGCACAAAAGTAGATATTCCATCCGTTTTACATAATCAGTTACCCTCCTGTCGTAGAAATTATCTAAGAGTTCTTTTAGTTTTTTTTCCCGCCCCATGATATCTTTAGTGAATTCAAAATTCTTTACTATTGGAAGTTTTTTGAATTTAGCTATAATTTGATAAAAAAAATCATCTGGCTTTGTATGAAACCGATATATTTTATTGTTTGAACGAATGAAACTCTTTATAATATTAAATCTATCAATATATTCTTGGATCATGTAATTATTTTCTCCGTCGTTTAATTGTATTCTTTCACATATTTTCATGGAAATTATTGAAATTGGAGTATCTTCTTTTTGTTCTTTTGAAACTGCTTCGCTGATATGTTCTTGGTATGCTACTAGTTTATCTCTTAAGACAATTCTATACTCAAGTCGTTTGTCTAATGAAGTTTCGCAGTCTATTTCACCGCAATTAAAAACTTCACATATTCTGCAATAATCTTCAAAATTTTGACATGCTTTTAATTGATTAAAAACTTGTGTAAGTTTGATTAACTTCTGTTCATATAGAAGAGTTGTGAAAAAGGTCAATAATGGAGTTAGAATATCATTGAGCTTGTTTTGGGTATCACTTGGTAGAGAGACTTTTTTCGCTAGTAAATCGCGTAAATCACGTGTCATTTTGGGCAGGTCATCACCTATTATCCACTCTAACATGGTGCTAATGTCTTTCGACAAATTCGTTGAATCTACGTTGAATTTCATATATTCACCAATTATCTGAAGACATCTTTCATATACTAGAATGTTTTTCTGGTTGTCCGCCACACTCTTTACAGCGAACATTAAGTAATAACTCATCTCAGACAATGAATAAAAGTCACGTATTTTTGTGTAGTCTTCGTAAAGTTCTTTAAAAATTTCACTGGAAATCGATATTTGTTCAATTTTTGTACTGGGATCTTTACCCCCGGTTTGTGTGCTAAATTTGTACTGCTTTTCTGTAAAGTCAACCATAATTTGTGTAAGATGTTGAGCGAATTCTTTTAAATATTTAATAATTTTTGATTTATTTATGTGGGCACGATAAAAGAAACTTTCCTCAGTGGTTTTCTTGTAATTATCTAAATAGATTGCTAAACAGAAATGAATTTCCTCCCAAGGCAAATTTTTGTAAGTCATCTTAAGAGAGTTTTTCAAAACATAAGAATCTAAAATTAATTCGTTGATTAGAAATAAAAACTTTTTATCACAATCCTGAATTTCGTTTTCGTATTCATTTACAAGTATTTTAATTTTCCCAGTAAAAAACGCTACATATTTCTTGATTTCATTGAATTTATATTGAGGACGTGGTTTTAATGCAAAATGCTCGTCAATGAAACGAATTTTTAACAAGTTGATTTCAATCAAAATTTTCATTTCTTCGTCTATTTGTGAATTAAGTAAAAGTGATTTTCTATAAGCTTTGGATATCAAACGGTTTAGGTTTTCGTCTGGCCAATTTCGAATTAAAAATTTAACCAATTTTACACTATTTGATAGAATTGCGGAATAAAATGGATTTTCGTTCGTATATTTTAGAGGGACCGAGTGAAAAATTTCTCTACCGATTAAGAAAATCTTATATATACGTAGCAAAATTTGAAAGCTGTAATCATTTTCGTAAGTAAAAATTAAGTTTAAAAATTGTACACTTCCCACACGATGTTTCTCATAAAATTTCGAAAAAATTTCATTGCCTTGAAATGTTTTTAACTCGAAAATTATTTTACTTAACCTTTTAAAGATTTTTAGATTATTTGTACGAACAGAATGAATCAATGCTATTAGAATATCGTAAGAAAATTCTTTGAGTTCACTAAAACTGAAGTTTTGTTGTGATTCCTCGTTGGCTGAATTCTCAATAGTTGAAAGTAGTTTCCTAAATTTAATGCGTTTCTCATTATCGATGGGTAAATAAACATCTACCAATTTAAGTTGGTCGAATATCTCTGCGGAGTCCATGTTCCACGATCTTTTTTTTTGTTAACCCGCAATCCACAATATTAAGATTACCTGAAAATATTGATAAAAAGTATTTTTAGAATACACGTATTTGAACTTCAGTTGAAGTAAAATTTCACCACATTACGTACACATGCATACACACTAGGTGGGAGCGATAAATCGTTTTCCTCGAATTTTAAAAAGTTTTGGGCTTTTCTTTGTGTGTTTCAGTCTGAAATGAAGTGTTTTAAACGACGGAAGCATCGCATACAAATGGATTGCTTTTAATTGATTGATTTGGTTTGAAAAAACATTTGTCAAATTTACCTTCTGTCAATCACGGGCACCACACGCGAGAAAATTGCAGCGGGTAGTTTAACCCACAGAACTATATAACATAGAACAACTGTCACCATACAAAGCTCTGCTGAAAAATGGTCCCAAAAGTATTTCCCCCTTTATCGTACTTGAACGCATCCACTGAACTGTATAAGGTCGCGAAATTCAAATTTAGTTTGCCGCGAAATTCAAATTTCACAAGTTTGAGACTAACTTTAGGCGCAAACAAATAACTTTAGGCGCCAACACCATTCCGAAAGTCTATTTTCCTTTGACAGCTCACGGTTTAAACGAGAGGACTATATTTATTTTCATACGGTTATCTTGCTCTTACTTGACTCGTTTTGATTCACTGAACTGTATTGAAATAGGACCATTTGAGACAGCAAATCGAGCGATCTAGTATATCTATGGTTTAACCTCAAAACGACATTCGATCGTTTCGCAGAATAACAAAAATGAAACGTTTATTCAAAAATACTGATTGGGCCGTATGAATAAAAATTCGTCTTTCTGAGTAAAGTGAGTGCACTCTAACCCCTAATTTATTCACTAGGAGTTAAGTCGAGTTAGTGAGTTAAGGGAGTTAGCTAACGTTATTTTCCATGTTAAAGGTGAGTTAAGGGAGTTAAGGCGATTTAACTCCTAGTGAATAAATTGGCCGTAAGTGAGTAAACTTGCTTGAGTAAAGTTCAAATATGGTATGAATAAAAGTTTACTCTACTCAATGGAGTACACTCTTGCGATGTTTTGTGTTTTCTGAGTGCACTCATTGCAGTTTGACGTTTTTTGATTTATTTCGAATCGATTCAAAAAATTAAAAATGTTTTCGTTTGTCAATTATAATAGTATTGATACCGAAAACGATTTCATTTTTAATGATGAAAATAATAATATAAATATACAGCAACAAAGAGGTTCCATTAAAAGAGATGCGATTGCACAATTCATTCGTAATAATAATATTTATTAAAAGTTATTTAAAATAAGTAACATTTCATTATTGAATTAAAATAAAATCATAATATTTGTCTTGGACTTTTTTTTTGGTTGGAAGAACATCTGCAACTCATGCGTAATTTCAACACCATATTTGAGTTTGCATTCATCGCAAATTTTTTGATACGCAACATTCTTCATTTTTCTCATTGATGGTGTTTGAGATTTTTGAAGTAGAGGATTGCCATATGCCTTAAAAATTTCCATAAAATTATTATCAGTCATGACCCTGATTTGACTTTTTTCCGATTTTTGGACATTTTTGACACCATACATTTCATTTGATTCTTCACCATTACCATCATTTGAAACCGTAAGATCCAGATATTCGGCGATGAAGCTATCGCCATCATCATTTGATTCTTCAAATTCAATTAGTGATTCTGGAAAAAAACATTTCCGAAAAGAATATATTTCTATAATTTTTTATAAAATGTTTTAATATTTACCAGTTTGGTCCATTTCAATTAATTTTAAAAATTAAAAACCTTTTAAAATTGAAACAACTAATGCCCGGTTCGTCAGTGACAGTTTAAACTCCGTTTAACCGGCGATAAAGTTTAAACTGCCGTTTAGCACGAAATTGTGTTTTTCAGTGACAGTTTATCTCTAACCAAAAGTTTAAACGGAGTTTAACTTAAACGGCCATGGATGAGGGTTTAAACTGCCGTTTTTCAAAACTTATTTGTCATTTGTAGATCCATGAAGAATAAAACACATAAAAATGGACTGCATCACTTTTTTTTGCTCTCCACAATTTCACTATATTTTTTTACACATTTGAAACACAATTACAACCGAAATAACAACCGAAATCACAACGGAAATAGCATCCGAAATAACAACCGAAATCACAACCAAAATAACAACCGAAATAAGATCCGAAATAACAACCGAAATTAAAATCGTTTTATTTTTTATAGAATTTTATAATTAATGCGTAAACAAATATTACGAAAGTGATAACTAGACAAATACATCAATGATTTTATGACTGAAAAATTTGACATTTCAATATATTTTACTTGTATAGTAGACTGCAAAATTGACAAAAAAGTTTAAACTTTAGTTTAATAAAACGTTCAATTCCGTTTGCCTGAGAAACACCAAAAGTTTAAACTGTCGTTTAAACTTCATTGTGAGTTTAACTAAACTAAAGTTTAAACTTTCACTGAAAAACCGGGCATAAATGATTAAAACTTTTATTAAATTAATTAAAACTTTTTCACGCTTCAAACAAACGTAAACAAAAGTTAAGTGTCAAATATTTCCTTGACAATCGGAAAAATTTGAAAATTTAAAAAAAAAACAAGGCTGAGCGTGCCCAACAGTGCACTCAAATCAGACTGAACTTTACTTTGGTTCACTCAAGCAAAAACAGTTTTTATTCATACCAAATTAGTGCATATGGCACTCCACTCACAAATTCGATGTTTTTCTGAGGGAACTGAGTAAAGTACAGCTGAGTTGAGATTTTTTATTCATGCCAAACTGAGTGAACTCGCAAAAAACTGAGTGCACTCGAGTAGAGTGTTTATTATTCATACGGCCCATTGTCACGTATCAAGTGAATATTGAATAAGTAAACCCAACACCGTATCTCAGAATAGGCATTAATGTCTCAAACAAAACTGTTCTCAAGCTAAGAAAAACACCTACATTAAATTCAATAAAATGAATAAAAGCCAGATTATTCTGACTTAACAATTTCGAATGTAATAATGTTATTTTTATTAAATGGAAGTTCTATATGATCACATTTAACGATTTAGACGGAATATTAAAGAATTTCAATCTTATTTCACAAAATTCTTATTTCACTTTAATGGATCTTGTTCTTCGGATAGAAGTTCAACGAAAACTAGCGGCACAATGCACAAAGCTACCGGTTTATAAGCTTTCTTATGTTCCAAAATAAAAATAAAACTTTTGATTAGACATATTGACATAAACATCACATAATTTCGCACCATGCGAATTGTGGATTACGCATCGCTATCGCTAAACTTGAAGCTATCAATGTGTGTTTATTTATAAAATGTGTGTGAGATGAATTTCGCATTTCGGATTTCGCAATTTTTGAGCTGTAAGTTGGTTTGTTTGTTTGTTTTTTTTGTTATCATTTTTGAACCACTAAATCGGTTTCCGCGTCTTCATGTTCATGACACAATATAAATGGTCTTTCAATAAGGACATAACAATTTTGTATTTTAATAAAAACGCACCCTAAATTTTTTTTTATGATCTGGCAATGCTAAACCGTCAATCAAGGTTTACATTTTTATCATGGTGAAGTTTACGAACGAGCAATGCCACACAGCTGGTCAACCAATTGATCTATTGAAGGAGAATTGAAGGAGAATTGAAGGAGAATTGAAGGAGAATTGAAGGAGAAGTGTAATCTCGAGAAATGGTCCGGTCGAATGGCTACCTCGCTCATGCGATTTAACGCCGTTGGATTTCTTTTTATGGGGTTATGTTAAGTCGTTGGTTTATGCCAACAAGCCAACAACGTTAGAGGAGCTCAGGAACAATATCGAACGCGAAATTGCCAACGTTTCGGCCGGTATGTGTGGAAGAGTGTTGGAAAATTGGCTCCAAAGAATCAATCAGTGCAAACGTGCTCGCGGTGGCCATATGAACGACATCGAATTTCATACTTAAATGTAACACGTCCACTACACCTGGAATAAATTTCAGCCCGATATCTCAAATATTCTGTGTTTTATTTAAATCAAAATTGTTATGTCCTTATTGAAAGACCCGATATATAAGTATATAATTTTTGAAAAGTACCGTTAACTATAGCGGGCACCTCCCATACAATTTTTTTTGGAAAAAAAAGTTTTTTTTTCAAAATTTCTCGAAAATTTTCCACTTTTGTAAATATGTATATCTAAACTTAATAAATAAGCATATAACCAAATTTAAAGGAAATTAAATTTCCCACATTTTTTGGTTCAATTGTTTTTGCGTATCTCTAAAGGCGCCTCCACACGTTCAATGTTACTTGACAATTTTACTTGAATGACTCATGTTTCAAGTAACTTTGATCGGTTGGATGCTCTTCAATGTTTCGTTTGCAGGCAATCTCCATCAATATTACTTGACGAAAATTTTCAACAATAATACTTGTCAAGTAACATTGAACGTGTGGAGGCTCCTTAGCGGGTTTTGAGATATTTGAAAAAAAAAATTTTTTTTTTACATATTTTTTTCTGAGACTTTTAATATTGCAGAGGAAAGCCATGTGTTGTACGCATTTGATATTTTTACATAATTTATAGTTCTATAACATTATTGCGAAAAAGAAGAATCCATTCTTATACTGGAATGAGAGGTGTTGTTTCTCGTTCAAACTGATAAGAAAAGTGTCGCTTCTCGTCCGCACTCATGGTTTCAAATTGCTCACCGAATTAACGTATAGTGAGTTAATGTATAGACCAGAGGTCGGCACTGCTTGGCTCGTCTGGCTCCTCAATACGATAACATTTTTATTCAAATTTTACGAGATTACAATCAATGTATGAACGTTTTTACTCGACTTTCCAACGCAATGATACGTGTTGGTTGACGACGGCCACTTCGGCAGCCGAAATCAAACGATTGACTAACAATCGATGGAGCGAGCCTACGGCAGTCATTCAGTATGATTTCTGCTGTTGATGCGTACGGGTGTATACATTTGCTCTCCAAAATTATAATTGCTTCCCAAAGAACACTGATGTACGAAATTTTTTCAGAAATTTGATTTTTTTAGTTTTCCTTTTCCATTATGAAGCGCTCATATTCAAATTCAAATACTATGTCGTGGGATTGGGAAAACAAATATTTAATAACCACAAATAATGATAACCGTCAATGTCTAGTTTGCAGTTACATGTCGAATAAAAAATTCAATCTAAAACGCCATTACAACAGCTGTCATAAGTTCGATTTTGCCCGATGCAATGAAGTAGAAAGAGTAAGACAGGTTGACAACTCAAAGAAAGTTTTTTTAGAGAAATTTCCTGTAGGCGGAACAAATGATTCTGAAATTGCATAATGATAAATTGTGTAGTTCACTGTTCCTAAACGTCTCCATCAAAAGCGAAAGAGCGTAAAAAATGAAAATGATGCGTTTTCTCATTTTGTGTTATAGTATATGAAGAAACATAAATTTTTTTCGAGTAGTAGTAAATCACTACATACATGGTGCCGAGGCCTGGTATAGACAAAGATTAGAGACTTACTAAAGATAAGACACAAACGTGGTTTTCCGTTTGCCGCCTGTAGAAAGAAGTAGTCGACAGCATCATTCCGTAGTCGACAGCATCATTTCTCTCTTTTTATCATTTAGCTCAAATAGACTTGTTGAAAAAAATCATTTTGTAATACTCGCACAGAACAAACCAAAATATTGGACCAACACATACACAAGGGCCGACAGCGGCCTTTCACAATTTCTTCAACTATCAATCGTGATAGGATTTTTTAGCAAAAAAAACACTTTTATCTCACTTGTTATGTTGCTTAAACAGAAAAAATGCCTGGCAAGGAACATTTTACGGAATGTTCTGCCTACAATACGAAATATCCCGAGAGTTTTGCATGTCTCACACTAAAGCAATTAGTGTCTTTACAAAGCAAATGAAACAGACGACAACGTACTCTTCTTCAAGAAAAAATTTCTTTCGCGTTTCCTAACTAACATATATATCTCTAAACTATGGTATAGATAAAAAATTAATTAACACATAGATATGATAATCCGGCTGCAACTCTTCACTCCCTCCTCCCAACAACCCACACGCTTTCCCCGGTCATACTCCTCACCCACCTTAAATATCATGTTTTAAAAGGAAAATCAAAAGGCGGTGGGAGGTAATTCATTTTTTGTTTATACGTTAATTCCTAACACGTTAATTCGGGACCCCGCGCCGTTTCAAATGGAAGTGAAACTTCTTGGATTGACTATACTTTGTCTATGACATTATTCTGATGAGATCCAACCATTCGATTCTCGGGATCGAAACCTGATGTTTCCTTTCAAAAAAACTTCCAATTCCTTATTGTTGCCATGAGAATTCTGATATTTGAATGGAAATGGCTACGATCGAAGCAATATTCCAATATCTCATCTATAGCGTGAAAATAAAATCCTAGAGGTCGAGAAATTCAAACATTTATTGTGAAACGTATTGTTACAATTTTATTTTCAAACTTTCTAAAATCTGGGATACCATTTGAAACTTTTTAACGATTCTTCGGATTTTGATAATAAATTTTCTATTTCTTCTTGCAACGATGGCGAAATTCGATCTTTTCGTGAAATTTCTAAAAGAATTTTATGTGCTGAATAGAAATTACCTCGGTCGGACAATAGTTTTGCTAAATAAAAATTCATTTGCTCTGTTTGCTTATGATCGCTTCCGTGAGTGTTTTTTAATCTATCACAGACAATTCGATATCCATCTAAAGCTTGATCGTATTTACATAATTTCTCTAAGGTGAAATATTTATGATAAAGAGAACATAGTGTGCTCAAATGGTTCAATTCAAGCGAAATGCTGCGGTGTTCGTGAATAAAATCGAATATTTTAAATGCTTTAATGTATTTTTCTTGCTTAATGTATAGAAATCCAATTTGAGTCAAGACATTAAGTGTGTGAGGATCTGTTTGGCCATAGAAATTTTCATAAAGGATTTTGTAAAATTCAAGCGCCTCATCAAATGTTGCGATAAACGATAAAGACTCCTTGAGGATTTTTGTGATCTCTAAATCTTCATAGTCTATGAAAGCACAAATTTCCGATTTCATACTTAAAACTTGATCGAAATATTCACATTTTGGAAGAGAATTTTTGCCTTTTAAAAATATTTCACCATAATATTGAAGAATTGCTTTTAATTCCTTAGAAATTATTCTGTTTGGTTTATCTAGCAATTGGTCAGAGTCGTTATCTTTAAATAGTATTTCCGACGTATTCAATATTCCATCATTTTGTATTAATTCAAATTGAATAATTGATATTAAATACTTCACATGTTTTATGAATTGTGTGTCGGGATGTGTTGGATTTTTGAATTTATTGTAGAGTCGTTCATAAATTTCTAAAGCTTTCCGGAACTCTCGGTTACATAAATATGTTTTGGCTTCGTTAATAGCTTCCCAATCGTCGCCCAAAAATAGTTGACATAATTGTTCAAATAAGTATTTCGAGCATTCTGAGGTAATATCAAATATTGTTTGTCCTTGAAAATTCCTGGTGTTTACTAGAAGGACTCCAATTTCATTTTTATTCCAAAACTTAAGTAAATTTTCTAATTCGGACAGATTCCATAACTCTATGTATGAAAAACATTCTTCGATAAATATAAGCAATTTTTTTATTTCACAATTTGTTGTTACGTCAATTGGTGTTTTCTTATTTTTATTTGAAGCATTAAACATTGCTCCTTTGCTCAGCAACTTTTTGACTATTTGCAGATTTCCCAGGTTGGATGCGATATGAAGAGGAGTATTCAATTCTATATCTGGAGTGTTTATATTAGCACAGTAAACAATTCCTTGTTCTTCATTTCTTACACTATGATTCAATATTAAATCAACAATTTCTTCGTTTCGATTTAATACAGCATGATGCAGTACTGTCAAATCGTTAGTGTCTTTGGTATTTAAAATCAAAACGTTGGCTTTTTGTTTCAGCAACAAATCAAGTTCGGAAACATTATTTGATTTTACTAAATTAAAAACATAATCGATATTGGCTAAAAGTTGATGAATTTTTAAAGATTTTTTCTGGCTTTCTAAATTATCAGAGTTTTCATCAGAATTTTCTTGTAAAGAAAGCTCAGAGAGTTTTTCCTCTATTAGGTGTTTTGGGGTAATGTTGGAATGATTTAAAGCATTGTGAACAGCTCCGAGCTGTAACTCACAAGCGTCCCTTTTTAGAAGACTTTGTGCTAAATACGGTGGTGTATCGCCATTTTCATCCTTTGCGTGAATATCGCATCCTTTTTCCAGGAGGTAGATTACCATGTCTGCATTTTGGCTCAAAACCGCATAGTGTAGTAATGTTTTTCCTTCGTTTCCAATCTCATTAGTTTCATTAAATTCATTTTCAATAAAATATTTAAGAATATCTAAGCGACCTGCTTTGGCTGCAATATGAATCGGCTTTTCGAAATTTTCATCCCTAGAATGAACATCATTTTGGTGTTCTGCAATAATTATTTTGACTGTACTTAAGATGTACGATTTGGCGGCAACGTGTAATAAAAATTCATTTTTTTGTACAACTCTTGAGAAATCTGGTAAACTAAGAATATATTTTGAAAGTGGAACTTTAGTTCGGGAATCTTTCTTTCCTGAATCAAAAAAGTTAGGAGACAATATGCCTGTTTCATTGATTTCCGCAAATGTTAGTATTGTCTGACGTTCTGTAGTTATAGCGTTAATATCAGCTTTATTTGCAACTAATAGTTTTACGATGTCTTCTCGATAGTTGAACATTGCCTCATGCAATGGTGTCCAATTTTCGTTATCTCGTGCATCAACATAGCAGCCTTTCGACAGCATAGTTTTTACTACGGATATATCTTGATGATATGTTATGGCATAGTGTAAATATGTTTTCTTGTTAGAGGGATCTACAAAATTTATTACATCCAAATTCGGATGATTAAGTAAAGTTCTGGTCATCTCTGATGGTGTTGCGAGTCCAGATTTTTTAATATGTTCAATTTTCATCGCGATTAACAGTGGTGTTCCAATATTAACATCGGCACCTTTTTCGATTAAATATTTTGCAATATGAAAAAAGCGTCGTTCAATTGCTTTTACCAAAGGCGTTTTACTATCAACCACTGAATTAATATCACTTCCGTTTTCAACAAGTTCTTTGATCAGTTCCAATTCTACATGCCACGTATTTAGATAAGAATTTATTTTCAAAGGACGCTTAGCACCATTACTTATTAATAGTCGAACCAACTCCAAATTATTAGCACTTGCTGCTAGATGTAAGGGTGTAATTCCATCACAGTCTGGATTTATATCTGCCCCATTTTCTATAAAAAAATTAAAAATTTCTAAAGTATTATCCGTGAAGTCTTCTCCTGTTTTCGGATTAACTGGTTGGCAGTTTTCAATAAGCTTTTCAAAATTTTTATTTCTTATATTCAGCAAATGATAAGTAAGTGGAGGGTTAATACAAGCCAACAACAATCGGTTTTGGAAATCCTCGGTTAATTTTGAACATCTTTTATAAAAGAATTCCACAGCTTTGAGATCTTTTATGCAAGTTGCAATCTCCAGGAAAGTTTTCGTATCTAAATCAAGTTTATAAGTTGCTATAATTTGTGTAACATCAAAGTTGTTTAATAAAAATGCATTTTCCAATGGTGAAGTTTTCTGATCAGGGATATTTCCATCGATAAATTGATAATCGGCTTTGGCTTGGAGTAATAGCTCAAGTATGGTTGAGTTCTTTAATTCACACGAATAGTGAAATGGTGTGTAGTGATTTTTATCCAATGCGTTAATGTCTATTTCACTTTTCTGAATGAGAAGTAATTTCACAATTTCGACATTTTCGCGGATAACAGCAATATGAAGTGGTGTTTTTCCAGACGCGTTTTGGCATCGAGGATTCGCACCGTTTTCCAGTAATAGTTTGATTATTTCCGTACAATTGGTGTAACAAGCGTGTAATAGAACAGAATTGCCTTCAATGTTGTCTTGAGCATTTACATCGGCCTTTCCTTCAATTAAAACTTCGATAATTTCATAATTTGATTCCCTTACAGCATAAATTAAAGGTGTGTAGTTGGAATAAAACATTGAAATGTTTACAATACTTTCATCGCCGACTTTGAGTAAAAATTCTACAGCATTTAAGCGACTTCGAGCACAAGCTGCATGCAAGGGGGTGCTATTTCTTTCATCAGTTTCAGTCACATAAAAACCATTTGCAATTAGAAA
This sequence comes from Chrysopilus asiliformis, assembly GCA_964034945.1. Lineage (NCBI taxonomy): Eukaryota > Metazoa > Arthropoda > Insecta > Diptera > Rhagionidae > Chrysopilus > Chrysopilus asiliformis. The sequence goes on from OZ035960.1 coordinate 13,750,327, forward strand.
TTCACAAAATTCTATCCGACCATAGTATGCGGATAAATGTAACAATGTAACACCACCATAGAATCTATTTTTGTTTTTACCATTTTCGTACTTAAACAATATTTCAAAAATTTTAAAATGATCTAATTTAATCGCCATCTCAATTGGTTTGAATTTTTCGTGATCTTCGGATTCTGTATCAGTTGGTGTTATGTTTAGCAAATATTCCACCATTTCAGGAATTCCACTCAAAACAGCATAATGTAATGTTGTCCGTCCGAAGCTGTCACGTGACTGGATAAGAGATAAAGATTTTGATGGATCTTTTTTGAGGAGATTTTTAAAGACAAATCTATTGCCATACGATGCTGCAAAGTGAAAAATGTTTTTCTTACTTGTATCGAGCTTTTCTTTAAAATCATATGACGATTGATATTCTAAAAAACTTAAAAAAGCATTAATGTTGGGATTTTCTAGTGGTATTGCAGTACTATTAAAAACGTAAATTTCATCTTTCTTATTAGATTCATTGTTTTCAGACAGTTCATTGATAAAAACATTTTTTAAAAATTTTACATCCAAGAATTTCGGTATTTCAACTCCCTTCGGACAGCCTTTTTCATAGTAGTTGACGTAATTGATAAGATTTGCTATAATTGACAATTTTATATTGAATGGAAGGATTTTCACCACAATATTTCCATGGGCAAGAAAATGTCGCAGTTCTCTGCCCATTAGAAGTGGAAATTCATCACGAACAAATGTGAAATTTTTCTTCAGTTTCTTGTCGTGTGCTGCCAAAATATCCAGTAGTAATGCTTCTAGTACTATAAAATCACTTTCTTTGCAACTTGAAAGGAAATCCTGTATAGGTTTTAAATTTTCGATATGAATGGTTTCGGGACATTTCATAGCTTCTAATACAGATTTTGTTAATTTGATTTTTTGCTTCATAGAAAGGTTAAGATTTGACTTGAACTTTGATGATTGACTATCAGTTTTAGATTTCGTCACAAATTTTTCTTGAAAGTCTTTTAAATGTTTTATATTACCCGAACATAGAAGTAAGAATTTCATTTTCTTTATGTAGGAATTAATTTTTTTCAATTTATCTTTTGATAATGATCGGACTTGTCTATCATTTATTTTAGAATTTAATTCATCTATGACATTATTTAGTTCAATTTCGCGTTCCAATTTGTGCTCTGTGAAATTATGTTTTTTTATATTTCGAGATTCTTCGAATTCCAATTTAATTTGATGAAATAATTCACTGGTGTTCGTATAAAACTGATATTTTTCTTTATTCAAATGAATGAAATTTTTCAGTTTATTAAATTGGCTACTATATTCTTGAATCATGGATCGATTCTCTTTTTCATTACTTTTGCAAATTTTAAGCATTTGGTTGAAAGTCTTCAATTCTGCAAAACTCTTACCTCCTAATGCTTTGTTGATCTTTTTGTAAAGACTTCTTAATCTTTTACTCACAAACCTTTGCCAGTAACTGTTACCTATTGGTGTATATGTATCTATTTCACCCCAATTAAAAATCTCACAAATTTCACAATAGGCTTTAAAGTTTTTACACCCTCTAAACTGATTAAAAACTTGAGTAAGTTTGATGAATTTCTGCTGATATAATTGATTCGTAAAAAATATCAATAGTGGAAATGAAATACCATTGAGTTCTTTTAAGGTTTTTATAGTATCCTCATCCGTTTTTTCACTTAAATATGATATTAGAGAGTCTTTTTTGGAGAGCGAATTTCGCAACTCACCTACCATCTTCGGTAGATCTTCTTCTAATATCCAGTTAAGAAATTTACTAATATTTCGTGAAAGATTCGTCGAATCTATCGTATTTTTCATATTTTCCCCAATTATTTGAATGCATCGTTCGTTTATTAAAATGTTATCTGAATTTGAGTCAACGTTTTTTATAGCAAACTTCAGATAATAACTCATCTGAGATAATGAATAAAAGTCACGAATGTCTGTATAATCTTCGTAAAGATGCCGAAAAATTTCACTGGAAGACGATATTTGCCTAATTTTTTCACTGGGATCTTCACCCCCGGTTTGTGTGCTAAATTTGTAATGATTTTCTGTAAAGTTAAGCATTGTAAGATGCTTAGCGAATTCTTTTAAATATTTAACAATTTTGGATTTATTTATGTGGGCACGATAAAAGAAACTTTCCTCAGTGGTTTTCTTGTAATTATCTAAATAGATTGCTAAACAGAAATGAATTTCCTCCCAAGGCAACTTTTCGTAAGTCATCTTAAGAGAGTTTTTCAAAATATAAGAATCTAAAATTAATTCATTGATTAGAAATAAAAACTTTTTATCACAATCCCGAATTTCGTTGTCATATTCATTTACCAGTATTTCAATTTTTTCGATAAAAAACGTTACATATTCCTTGATTTCATTGAATTTATATTGAGGACGTGGTTTTAATGCAAAATGCTCGTCAAAGAAACGAATTTTAAACAAGTTGATTTCAATAAAATTTCGCATTTCATCGTTTATTTTTGAATTAAGTAAAAGTGATTTTCTATAAGCTTTAGATAGTAATCGATTAAGAATTTCATCATTTAATTTATCTGGCCAATTTTGAATTAAAAACTTCAGCAGTTTCACATTATCCGACCGAACCGCGTAATAAAATGCATTTATACCCCTGTATTTATCTGAAAATGGAACCAGAATCTGATTGCTTATATCAAAATCCAAAGAATTTAAAATTCTGTCGTTTTTATCGAGTAAATATTTTAAAATGTCTTTACTTTCATAATTGAAAATTAATCTTAATACATTAGCACTTCCCAAAGGATGGCTTCGATAGAGTTCCATAAATTGTTCAATCCCTTGAATTTTACATAATTCTAATATAATCTTACTTAATAACTTAAAGCTTTTAATATTGTTTAAACGTATAGCATGTGTCAGCGCTGTGAACACATCGTAAGAAAATTTTGCAATTTCAGTAATATAAAAATGTTGTTGTAAATCATTGTTGGATGAATTCTCAATCTTTGATAGGATTTCGTTGGTACCAAATTGTTTCTCGTAACCACTTGATATAATTGCGAAGTCTTCCTGTTCGGGTTGTTTAAGTTTTTTTGTTGTGTCCATGTTTGGGAATTTTTTGGGGTTCAAAAAATCAATAGATTTCGTAGTTCGTTCTTTGAGTAGAATATTTTTCAAACTAAAAAAATATATAAACTATTTAAAATAAATCAAAATTAAATAAAAACCTTTGTATTAATTATGGTAGGGTGACCATATGACCCGCATTTAGCCATGCTCGGAAACTAAAGGCCTATGCAAATTGGTCTAATTGCATGCTAATGCTGCGTTTACACGAATGACAAATTTGTGATTTTTTTTGTCATAAATTCTGTGGTCACAAGGAAGAACCGCTTAAGTCGAGTTATGTGGTTTTAAAGGTTGGTGCATATTTGAATTCTCCTTATCCAGTTCTATATTCTGTCAAAATTTGGTTTTCATGCTGTACCCCTATGAGGAATGGCAGAGCAAAAACCATATAACCTAAGTCAGTTTTGCTTGCAAAAACAAAAATAATCAAAACTTTAAACCCAAATTACTCAAAACACGCTTTTTCGACTTATGCGGTTTTTCCTTGTGACCACAGAATTGTCATTATCGTGTAAATAGTATCATTTTTGTCATTATTCCTGTCAGAAAAATGACGATTTCTCATAAAAGAATGAACTTGTCCATTTTTTTATGACAGATTGTCATTATCTGTCATTCGTGTAAACCCAGCATAATGCTACATTTACACGAATGACAAATTTGTCATTTTTTTCTTGTCATTATGTTAATTCCCGTGTAAAAGGCATAATTTTTGTAATTTTTTCTGTCAGAAAATGTCAATCTCTCATAAAAGAATGAACTTGTCCATTCTTTTATGCCAGATTGTCATTCGTGCAAACGCAATATTAGTTATGACAACTTTAGTATTCAACTTTTGTCATAACTAATATTGCGTTTGCACGAATGACAATCTGGCATAAAAGAATGGACAAGTTCATTCTTTTATGAGAGATTGACATTTTCTGACAGAAAAAATTACAAAAACTATGCCATTTACACGGGAATTAACATAATGACAAGAAAAAAATGACAAATTTGTCATTCGTGTAAATGTAGCATAATTCTAGTAGAAATTCATTCATTTATCACAGGGAACGGGAAACTTTCCAATAAAAACTGGAATTAGAACGGGAATTAGCAAGCAATTAGACCGTTTCACACACACCATAATATATTGGCCTTTAAGATGCGTGTAACATCTTGCTTACCAAAATTGTCATTTAGTTTGCGTGGATTGTTGTGTGTGTACAAAGTATTACTTATGATCTAAGATGTACTTTAATCTATACTTAAATTTTTGAAAAATAAGTTTGAAACTGAAATAATAATTTCCTGAAGATAAGATTGTGTCATCTACGGGACAAAAATAAAACGGTTTCGGTTCGGTTATAAAAATATTTATTAAAACTAGAGCTCGTCTTTACAACGTCCGTTCTCTACCGATTCTCTAACACGACTCCTTGTTTGTCGGCTCGGCCGGTGTTGCCGTTGCGTCACAATTGGCCAATCGGACATATAAAAATGGCCGCCGAGCCATTTTGAAAACAAGCGCGAAAAACAAGCGCGAAATACTTGAGTGGGTGATTTAAGTGGGTGAAAACTTTTGATTTAAGTGGGCGAAAACTTTCCTTCACGGTCGGCTTATCCGACACTAAAAATCGTATTAAAATCCATTCAGTAGTTGAGGATATAGCACTAGAGGAGATTCTCATCATGCAGGAGGGAGTGGTTTGAGTGGGCGAACATTTTTTTTACCTAACAGTGAAAACCGTGGTGAATTCAGTAGTTGAGGAGATAGCTGGAGAGGAAGTTTCCATGATGCGGGATGGACAGGTTTCAATGGGCAAACATTTTTCTTAGACAGATAACCTATCCAACACTGATAACTGTATTCAAATCCCTTCAGTAGTTCATGAGATAACAGGCGAGCGGGTAAAAGTGGAGCTATCACCGCGACCACACCTAGCCATGAACTATTCCCGCAACCTAACTAACATATGTTGGGAATATGAAATCAATCGGTCGAGTCGTTTGGCTGCGATGCGGCTTCACACATACGCATCAAGGATTTTATATATAAAGATTTTGCATTGTGAGATACTTCTTCGTAAAAGCAAATTGTTTTGTATGCAAAGTGACTTTAGGTTGCTAGAGAACTGAGTCAGACCCTGTTCTATCTGATTGGTCTTGAAAAACTTCCAGGCATACGAAAATTCAGGTACAGGTTCTGGCTCGGGTGCCGCTATGAGAGGTTCTGGTATTAGAACAAATCGTTGAGCATTGAACTTTTCGATTAACTTCGCGACATTCCCTAGCTTTTCCACCCCCGGATGCACACGCACGAGAGAATATGGCCACCTTAAGAAAAATACATCTTAACTTTCTGAAGCTACATAACTAAGAAATTTTACTCACCAGATGTTTCAATATTTGATTTTCAAGAAAATTTTCTTCTTTATAGCTGGTTTTTGATATTATTTTTACTATCATTCGAAATTTTTTTAAGATCAAAATAATTACAGAATTACAAGTTGACTTTTAGCTTTTGACAAGTAGTTGACAAGTAATTTAAATTTCGCGCCTTATTGCGTCAAATCTTAATTTGGAGATATGATTATTCTGAAAAATATATTAAAGTTTTTGTTGTATTAGAGAAGATAACCACCGAATTCGCGCTGTTGTTAAAACTTACCCGAACTTCCCGCATGTCCATTTCATTATTGCGAGTTTAAAGTGTCATCTAAACATAATTATTAACATCTTTTCTTTGATAAAATCAATTTAATAAAATCTTAATTCACCACAGCATTTCTTTCTAGCTCGCATAAGAGTCCAACAAAAACTGGAGGCGGAATATAAAAAACTGTCAAATTTAAAGCTTGTTGAACTTTTTTGTATGCTCCCCAAAATAAAAACAAAACTTTCGATTGAGTTGAGCATATCGCTATCGCTGAGCTTGAAGTTATCCATGTGTGTTTATTTAGACAATGAAGTTAAGGCATTTACGTATTCATGCGATAGTATGATCATAAAAGTTTTTTATGTGAGTAGCATAAGAATATTTTATGCCAAAATCTCATCTTTGTATATTTTGGGTATTCGCTTTTTATATGTTGTTGGATTTCGGGTCTAGAAATTTGCCAAAACTATAAAAGACAAAATTGTAGGGTTTTTTTTAAATTGGTTTTTTTTGTTAAAAAGTACCGAAAAAAAAATCCATTGGTTATCAGCAATAAATGCAAGATAAAAGAATGAGCCGTTAATATTTTTTATACTATTATCGCGCTTTTTTCTGATTCACTAATCCCAAACTTGATGTGTTTAGTTTTTTTTTTGTACTTTTTGTGTTTACAATTCACGCTTTTAATATCTTTCTAAAGCTCTTTCATTTGAGACAAAACACCGAGAGTGCTTAGCTTTAACAAAATCGCATCATGTGTCCACCACATTGTTTTTCCTATGTGAAAATTACGGCTTATGATTCACTTGAATTCCGATTGCCAGGCAAAACTGCCCTGCACATGAAATAGACGTATCTTAACCGTTATAAAAGTTTATTGGTAGAAATGTTGATAAAAAAATCAAAAAAAAATAGAACCGACTTTAAAAAAAGTCTAAAAAAAAGAAAGTTAAAACTAAAGCGCTAAAAAGTAAAATATATCAAATATGCATGCTCATGAGTACTCACAGAATTTTCCTATTCTCATACTCATGAGCAAGAGATTTTGACTAAACATTTGGCTCACTGCTCACGAGGTGGAAAAATTACTCTAGTGCATTACTCATTAATGAGCATTTCCAAACTCTACCTGTAGTTAAGCTGAACATAACACAAAAAGATTCAACTCAATATCTCTAACGGCGAATCTAGCAGGCGAGGGGGGGTCATAGAGGGGAGATATATAAAATTGCCTTCCTGGTTTTGTACTGAACACAACACAAAAAATTTCAACTCGATATCTCAAACGATGTAGAATCTAGGAGGGGAGGGGGTAGGTTAACAGGGGGGAACATATAAAAGAACTTTCGTGGTGTTGTAAACATAATAAATTTCAACTCGATATCTCAAATGATTTAGAATCTAGCAGGGCAGGGGTATGAAGGCAAAACGCAACAGGGGAGGGGGAGGGATTTATAGCAGCACCCAACCAGGAACCTTCTCTACAACATTCTCTTTAGAATAACCAAAATCGGTCAACCCAGTAAAAAGTTATGCGAGAACATACAGAAAAAACGTATGGCAGTCGAATTGAGAACCTTTTCCTTTTTGGAAGTCGGTTAAAATTTGATTTAAACTTTAAAAAAAAATAGAAACTGCGACAAAATTTACAGCGCGTAATATAAAAATCAGATAACATTGGATTTTTTTATTTTAGCCAAAAGTAAAATGTTTGAGAATATTAATTAATAACAAAATAATTGATATACGGCTTCTCACACTAGTACGACTTGAAATCGAACTGAAAGAGTTAACACTATCAATCCACTGCCAGTGATCAATTAACTTCGTAAATAGGCTGGGGGCGGTCGGAGTGCAATTGATGGCACTAGAATCGATTATGGCAGCGAGTTTATTATCGCAGATCAAAGGTCCACCGGAATCTCCGGCACAAACGGATGTTCTACTCCTACCTAGACCACAGAGGAAATTCGTCAACGGAACTCCAAAAAGGATAAAGCAATCGATGTCTGGTAGCTTTGCGAATTTTCCCAATCTCAACGTATTCGACATTTGGAAGTTCTCATTTTGCCCCCAACCAACTGCTTCGCAAATGGTTCCATCGGCGACTTCCTCCAGCCGAATTGGGATAGTGCCGATGTGGAAGCCATCGATTGGCAGGAAATTCTTGAGGATCAGGACAGCTAGATCTGGTTCAGCATACTGTGTCACATACCGATGATGGCAAACGATTGACTTTATCTGGGCTTCAATGCGCGATTGACTTCTGCCTTCATCCGAGTTCCATCTCTTATCGCCAGCGACCGCCAAAATCGATTTTGGATTTAAAACTTCCATTTTAGTGTCAACTACACAGTGGCCAGCCGTTACTATTTTTATTGGGCTGATTAATGATCCTCCGCAGTGGAATGACCAAGTATTGTCACCTGCTTTCATTAGAATTGCAACCATAAAGTTGTATTTGTTCCATGATGCCTTTTTAGCGTTGTGAAGTCGTTTTAGATGTTGCTGCGTTGATCCGGATTTGAAGATTATCAGAGTGAGTAGAAGTGGCCAAATGAAAAATTTCCAAAACATGTTAATAAAAATTTTGGCATTACTTAGAATTTTGTATCCATTGGTTTATTCTTTTGTGAACAAAGCGGGAAATTGCCGGGAAATTTCGAAATACTGACAAATTTTTAGTAGGTTACTTGAGTTTATTTTGTAAATTGCATATTATTTGAATTTGAATATGAATTTCTGTTATTTAACTTCTAAGCTGACTTCAAGTTTAAAATTTGGTTGAAATTGCCTAACTTTGTAGAGTGCAACGAACGTAAGTCTGTAAACAGAATTTTGAGTAATATTTATACAACTAGGAGAAAACTGGAACAGATAAATTATTACACCATGCAGTCTAATTGCCATATATGTGTTCTGTTTATTGATGTTGTTTTGAAAAAGGCTATAAAAGCATCATAAAATGTTGTAAAGTATGTTAGAAGTGAAGTATTTGCTATCGTATCAACACTTTTATTTTAATAAACACGTGATGTACAAAAACGTGTACTTAATTTTTGGGCTAAGTTTGGTTTTGGCTGTACCAGTAAACTGTAAACCATCTCAAATTAATAATTCAAGTGAAATATCTGCAACAATAAATGAATCTATGTGGAATCAGATATTGCAAACTCGAGATAAGGGAGAATATTGGGATTTTCTGATGTTGGGAGATGAATTCGGGCGAAATGTTCTCAAGGACGTCAATCAAAAGAATTTATCTGGAATGCTTGAAGGTCTTGTTGAAAATTCAAAGACGTCGCTGTCAAAAGTGGTGGAGGCGTCATCAGCTATCACAAAGGTCGAAGGATCACAAGAACATTCAATGGAAGTTTCGTTATCTATTTTAAGTCTGGCAGCAACCGTGGAATACTCTTTGACTGGAATCGTTCTGGGTATCTTTGAAATTTCTGCAGCGGCTTTGACTGATGATAATTTGTCAGATAAGATCTTCGTGATTCAGAAATTAATTATCGAGAAGACGAATGAATCGTTTGTGAATATTTTGGAAACAACGGCAAAGTCACTCACCAAACTCACCACCCTGGAAGCTTCTGAAGACAGACATAACGAGATCCTACGAGCGTTATCTGTGGCTTCCGATACTTTTATTTATGTGACTAAAATATCAAAACGAATTATGGGTTTTGTTGGAAACGTGGAGAAATTTGCAGATTTTCGAATTGAAAATCATGCTGAAGAGAAACAAGGGATTTCTTACAAAATTGTGGATGAGTTTATAAGGACAATCCTGCACGAAGGTGAAGATACAATGGGTAAAACGTTTGGAACACCTACAGTAATGTTAAAAACTAATTTAGACAATAGTTTATTCTAAATAGATTTGATAAAATTTGATAAGAATCGTTTGCAGATTACGCTAACAAACAGGAAAATGTATTTTTTTAATAAAATAATTTTGTTAGAATATGAACCTAAAAACTAGATTTTTTTTTGTAAAAGTAAAGACTAAAATCTGTTTTATTGTTTTGTTTCGTCAATCCAAGGTTTGGATGATCTTGATTGTTTTCTCTATTTTTTTTAATTATTCTGTATTTTTTGAATAAATAAAAATAATAAAATACTTTTTGTAACAGTAATTGTTAAGCTTCGTATAAAACCATGTAACTACACTCTCGCTAAATACAGTCAGATCAAGCGTCGGTGAGCGACACGCGAGTCTGCAAATCTCATCTACATTCTCGCCAACAATTCGCCGAGTGCCTCAGTGTTTACTCAATAGCTAAAAATTCGCTGAAATTGGTGCTATTGGTTTAGTTTTTTCGTCCACAGCCCAAAAATTTGAAAAATTCAAATATTTTTGTATTTTACCATTCAGGTCAGCACCGTCTGGGGTGGAGGGGGAGCGGGGGTGCCAAAATTGCCACTATCCAGATGTAAATTTTGACATGTACAACAAATTCAAACCGTTGACACAATCAAAATTTTCTTCCATGGTTTGTAAATTTACTTCTGCAAGCTAATCGGCTGGACATTGAGGCTGGGGTCTAGCATAAAGGCTCCCACCTAGGAAGGCGGCGCGGCGCTTTAGGGGACATTTCGACACATTTGGAAGTTCGTTGCGTTAAATTTGAACCCAACAAACAACAAAACATTGATATACGCTTCTTTATACTAAGTTCACACCGACGCAAAATCACGTAATTTTGCGAAATGATTTAAATCTTAAACCAAAGTGTTCACACAGAGGTTAAGGTAATTTTGCTTGACATTTCAACTACAGGATTGCTATGAATTTTAGTGTAGGATTACTATGAATTTTAATAATATGATGAATAATACAATTCAAAACATCGATGAAATATGTGCAAACAGAATTAGACACTTTAAACGAAAATGGAAATTATCTGTAATGAAAATAAACAATTATTTTCCATTTCATATTTAACTGCATCATAAACATGTCCATTTATTTATTTTTTCAGATCACAGGTTTACTAAAATATCCTCTTCGCGTGCGGAACACGGCTTCTTTTTCTTATATCTCCGTCTTCGCACAAATGTCAAAACTGATGTACTCAAGAGAGCTGAATGAGTGATGCAGGGTTGTATTCATTGTTTTTGCTTGATTTCGTTCCTAATTTTGTGGAAATTGCATACTTTTAGTGATTTTGAAAACAGGTTAATGTACTGGAAATCTCGTGATTTCGAGGAAGATTTCGTTCAAAATTACGAAAATCTTCAAAATTAAGTAATTTTGCTTCAAAATTACGTAAACATGCGTTTGGGGAGGTTCTAGTTGCACGATAAATGTATAATGCTCCACACTCTCATCGAATGCTGGGTTAAACTGCTTTTTTGTAAATTTAATTATGTTTTACCATTTATACGGTTTAAAACTCCGTATTACGATATATATTATGCAGAATATAAAATATGTAAAATGTCGTAAAAATGAAGAAAATGAAGAAAAATTCATTTAAAAAAAGCGATTGTGATTAGCCTAGATTTGCCAAGATTATGTGGCTGAAATAAATTGGAAAATAAATTAATTTTTCTCTCACATGTTGAGAAACACTATTATCCAAGATTCATCACAAATTCTATTTGAGACACATACCAGGTTTTTGTATTGGATATAGTTATACACATAATTTTGATATATTCATATATTATATTATGACAGAATTTTTATAGTTTTCTTCGTTTAAATCCCGAATTTTCCGAAGTCATCTAAAATTCAAAATTACCCAAAAGAAGAGTAATAAAAATATTAATTAAAGGAAAAATTTTTCTTAGCTCTTTTTTTCCAAATTTTACACATTCCAATCTTATACTTTGTATTTATTATTAGATTTTTCTTATTTCAGTTCTTCGTCATTTCGCCTTCGTAAAACGTTAAATTCTTTGAGCATAGAGCATATAAAGTGACATGAGTAAATCCGATTGCTGGTCCAAACTAAGATACTTTTCCAGACTTTTCGTTGGGTGGGCGGTTTTTTTTGTTATGGGAAATCCAGGGAATTTAGGACTAGGCCACGGTTGAACGCCATCTTCCATTTTTCTTATTGGAGTTGACATCTTTTACTAACGTCAGTCAAAGATAATTTTCCAACTGGCTTTAGTATCGAATATCTGACAACCAATTTTATTTTCCCATTAATATAATTCATTTGTACTAATCTTATTATTTTTACAAAATAATTTATTAAGGTAAATACACAATAAAAACTAAAATGGAGAATCAATTTCTTCTCTTTAAGATGTATTAAGATCTGTTCAATAAAAAGTTTTAAAGTTATTTTATTTTAATTTAGTTTAAAAAAAGATTTTTATTTTTATCGAATAATAATACATATACGTACTTGGGAAATACCAAAAAAAGTTACTGAAACAATTAACCTTTTATGTAACAATTCAAATTTATCGCATCTTAATAACTTTCTATTCTAAACAAGAATTTTTCAAATGTTTTTAATTAGATTTGTTTTTGATTAATTTTATAGCATTTAAGTGTCATCTTCTATATATTATGATACTAATATTAGGCTTGTATGTGTGTCTGTCGGTCTGTTTGTATGTTCGCTTGAAACTCTGGAACCACTGAACCGATTTGGATAAATTTTTTAGAAAAGCTTACTAGCAATAAGGAACGGGTTTTAAGATGTGTGATAACCAAAGATTCCCATTTTTTTACCCATTTCCCATCCTATGCTACCTCCTGCACCTTTGAACTATAAACTACGGCTACCAGAATATATCACAATTATCAAATGAAGCTTTTAGTAATTTTTATCTCTATATATCTGTTGCAAAAAGGCAAGACATTTAAAGTCGATTTTCAAGCGAACCCAAAGAAATCTGTCTAGAGATGTTTTGCCTTTTTGCCACAGATTTAAAAATGCTTGTCACGCCTGACTGACTTATCGACGTCCAGCCTAAACCCCTTGAGCTAGCAACATGAACTTGTCACAGGACATTCCATCCATCACATATACTATATGTCTTTTAAGTAGTTTTTTTCGAAGTCCCACCCCTGAGGGGGTAACTGGGAGTTTACTATTTTAAAACATGGATTTTTTTCCATGAAACCTGTCCTACACCTGGGGATTTAAGATGACAGCAGATTTAGATTTATAATTTTATTTTTTTTCCGAATTTATCGAAAACGGTGGATTGTACCGAAAATACTGTAGAGACAAAATGTGTTTGAAATATGATTTTACACTACTCTTCCATACATCAAAATCCAATCGGTCCACTCTTTCCCCTTCCCCTACACAAATGGTTTTTTCAAAATTTAAATTTCGTCTGTCCTCATATACAGTATTTGACGATTGGTCCATGGCAATTGTAGCTTTTCTTATGATTTTTTTTATTTTCTTTAGAAAAAACCATAGCCAAGAACACTTAAAAATATTCACATTTTAAAATTACTACACATTACTGTGAAGCACTCAAAAATTTACCACTTAATTAAATTTAAGGGAATTTGGTTTCATATTCATAAAAAATTCAAAACGGCAAAAAGCATCGGATTTTTTTTAATATAGTCCTCATTTAACCTTTAAAAATACTGTAATTTTATGCTGGGAAAATGTTTCCCAAAAGTAATATAAAATTTGTACGAAAGAAATTTTTGGGATCAATTCATTAAATTTTCAGATATCACCACACACTCCGATGGGTCTTCTCGGTTCACAATAGAAGAAAAAAGCAGAAAAATAGACTTAAGATAACAAGAAAAACATTTTTATTTACTTAATATTAATTCTGGGATGAATAGCAAAAGGTGGAGATTGTTTTCAGCGATTCAAATAATATAAAAAATCTTTAGCGACTTGGGCCAACTTCAGATGAGAATTTGAAATTACATGAAAATTTTATTCTTTTACGATTGAGACTCATTTTGTTTTTAATAATTAATTAAAAATTTACAAACAACGATCAACTTTTCACTGGCAACAGCGAAATAAAATACTTCTTTTGGGGAAAATATGATTCATTAAATGTTTAAAAGGTTATATTTAAAAAAAAATTTTAATTATCATAGGCTTTTTGTAAGGTTCATGATTTGGCAAGAATTTTCGGAAATAGCGGATTAAATCTGAGAAATCTTTTTTAGTCCTTTTCAATTCAGAAGTTGTTCGACGTATTTCTGATTTCTTCGAAAAATTCCAATATTACTTTGCGTTCTAGTCATTAGTAAGGACGTTGGTATATTTAGCACATGTCTTTTATTTCGCATAGTTGATATTTTAAGAAAAGTTCTTGTTTTTTACCTTTCTCATCTTTTTTGGTAAACCGCATAAAAAATTTGGATGTGAATTTCAAAATATATTTTTTTTAAATTTGGGTTTTCGCTGGAAAAAATATTTCAACTAAAAACTTTCTACTGGGGCTTTAATGTGGATTTTTTTTTTGAAGATGTCCATAAAATACGTCACACTAATTTTAGGCTTTCCGGACCCCTGCACTCCACGTCTTAGTTTTCACGATTTTTACTATGGACTTTAGTACCCCTCATTTTCCTTCAAACTGTGGCGTATTTTTCAAACAACCCCTCATGAGTTTTTTCCGCAACCCGTATTTAATCAGTATTATCTAATGTTTCCCCGTTTCTTTCTTGACTTTCAACAGAAGCCTCCAAGAAAAACAAACTTTTTATAAAACCAGGAAGTTTTTTGGTTTGTTAAAATTTTTGGTTTGTTATTTATCAATTTATTTGTTTTTTCTCTCAATCAAGGATTTTCTCAATACATGAAACGAAATTCTTTCCGATATTTCCGTGGTGGCAAATTTCATAATTCAATCAAAACAAGTCAAATATATTATGACAACTATAAGATGGCAGGAAGATTATTTTGTACATGTGGCGGTATGTAAATAGCATTTTCTCACAATGAATGCAAAATTTAGCGATGAACTTTGGGGGTGTTTTTTTTTGTTTTCGATTTTTTACCTACAAAAAAAAACCGGAAGCAGTCGGTGTATGGAATGTGTATGGAATCCATTCACCCTAACCTTAAATTGAAAAATTCGAATGAGATCTTTCATATAGATGAAGGGATGATGATGGAGATCGATTGAAAGAATTCAGTATGAGTGCGAAATAAAATAAAGAAAACGATAACTTTTGGCCATATTCAGTAAATCACATCAGTATAAGGGAGGATTTTAATATACTCAATCTAGCTTTTACGGGGCGGTTCGTTCGTTCGATATCCCTTTAAAACATCCCTTTTTATGTACTCAACATGAATAGCTGATCTTATTTGATAGAAACTTGTGCCAAACATGATTCTTATCTCGTTTGAAATCAATAAGCGAGGGTGGTACTGTCACTGCCACTGCCAATCTAAATCTCAGATTCCCTCTCTTCGTTCAGACTTTTATATATTTTATTATCATCTGTAAAGTTTACTTTGCATTAAGTAAAAATTTACCAGTCTTGAAGACTTGGCGTACATTTCCTACGCAATGACCTTTGTTCGATTTCACACATTCGGGCATTTACGATCGCGCGTAATTTGCATTTTATAGTTGCGATTATATTAAATAGGATCTCTGGTATCTTAAAGAGAGATTTTGTGTCAGTCATAAAATTACTTTTATTATAGAATATCAAAATTACAGCGATGTTGAGGGAATCAACGTTATTAAATCTAAAGAATTTTACATCCTCATACTTGATTGCAAAGATAGCAATTTTCTAGATTTAATTTTTGAATATGTTTTTTCACAGAAAAAAAATTTGCATTGGAAAAAATTACTATTTTTTAACCTTTCTTACATATTTGAAAGATATTTTATAATGAAATTTACTTTAAATGCAAACTTCGATGTCTAGTTAAATTTCAGTAAATTTAAAACGCATCAGAAAAGCATATTTCTCGTTGGATTCGTCTAGCAAAGCCGTCCCAAGTTTTAAGTTTACTCACAAGTTTTAAGTTTACTCCATTGATTTTTTAATCCCTTTTGTACTCTATATGATATATTCTATAGGAGTATATTAGAATCCGTATCCCGTTTGTAACGAATCGAACCAATCATCGAACACAAAAATGAACTACACCAGGGCGTAATTTCCGTCTGCCCTTCCGTCTGCCCTGTCAGTAAACACCATAACTTTCGAAAGGATTAAGATAGAGACTTGAAATTTTGTATAATTGTGTTTCTCGTAAATGGCAAGGCTAAGATCTTGAACGGTCAAAATCAGATCATTCCTTCTCCCCTCCCCACTCCATCCACACTGTTCCATTTTTGCAATTTTCTCGAAAACGGTGAACGGTAAGAGAAGGACAAAATGTGTTTAGAACATGATTTTGCATAATCGTTCCATATATCAGAATCCGATCCGGGTTAAAAAATAGAAGAGGGATTGGGTAAGGGGGAAAGGATAAATTTAAGGGGATGCGCCAAACGGTCTAATATCGGGGAAGAGTGAATATTTATGCAACAAAATTCTTCCTCTGTGATAACGAAACTAACGGTAAAACCGAATCAAAAACATAACAAAAGCTATAATTGCCAATCTGGCAATCATTGGAGACCCGTATGGTGATATTCGTATCAAAATTCGAACAGTTGTACCAAAATTCCACTTTGAAGTCAAACTTTCCAATAAGATTTTTTAAAATTTATTCCAATCAGATTTTGATGTATGGGAGTTTTATGTAGAATCATATCCTAAATAACTTTTGTTCTTGGACTTTTTTGATAAGATGCACCGTTTTTGAGATATTCACAAAAACCGTTTTCGTTCGTATGGGGGGTACCCCCCCTAATGGTCCATTTTTGCCCATTAACGAACTTAGCCTCACATTTTACGAAAAATGAATCTGTGCAAAATTTCAAGTCTCTAGCTCAATCCGTGCGCCCGCAATCCGCGCCACAGACAGACAGACAGACAGACAGACAGACAGACAGACAGACAGACGGACAGACGGACAGACGGACGGACATGCTAAATTCAACTTTTTTCATCATTCTAAACACACTGGTGTAATTCATTTTTGTGTGCGATGACGAGATCTTGGCGTTACAAACGGTAAGGCAAAGTTAATATACCCTTTGGTTGCACCATACGGGTATAATGAGTTTAGTAAACCAAATGTTATGTGGTAAAGCCAAATAACTAACGACAAACTCTGTCGCCAAACCCATGGCGTCCGCAGGTATCGGCAGGGGGAAGGGCAACGGCCGCCTTTACGCGAGAGTAGACCGATTTTCTACTTTTGGCGGCGTCAGCTGTCTTTCTGTGGTTCTTAGGCGCGAAAATTTGAATTTATTCAATTTTTTTTGTTTTAAATTTAATAGTTATTTTTTGGAAATAAAGATGTTTAAACTGCTTTAAAAGCATTTAAATTAAAACCGCCCATTACATGACTTCTTGTCTCGACGTCCCGGAAACTAAATATTTGTTCCGGATTTTTCAAATTAGTGTGATAATTTTTCAAACACTAGAAAAAAACTATCACTAAATATGTAAAACGTATTCTATTTCGGCTGGAGGATGTTCCAAAGTATATTGTTTTTTTGCAGTGTTGTTCCTCTACGCGTAGACTTTAATTGTCTACACTTTAGTGAAGACAATAGCGTAGACAATCGATTTGGGGTAGACAATGTAGACATTGGCGTAGACAATGTCGACTTTGCCTAGACAATGTAGACTTTCTCATATCTGTTAAAACAAAGTCATTAGTGAGTCATATATTGTCAAAGTCGAAATCGACTGACCTTTGATAGGTCTATATATTATTTGATTTGAATTACTTCCGTATAGATTTCCGTCTATCTGTAAATACGACAATTCTCAGCGGAATTAAGCTAAAGACTAGAAACAAACGTGTTTTTCGAACAAATTAAACAGATATTCTTAAATGAGCAAAGCCATCCCATACAAATGAATCAGTTTTTTAAACCAACGTTTCGATATATTGAAAAATGTGTAAAGCAAAAAGATTTTAGAATTCAATGTGATTTCAATTGCAAAAATTAAAAAAAAGCCGCTTAGATTGCATGAAAAGAATTAGAATTGCCACTAAAGTTTGCTCCGAAGTTCTCCATTACAGCATTTGGCGATTGCTTCCTGGAAATTGTGCTTTATTATGTTAAAATTAATTGAAGAAAATGAGTTTTTAAAACTAAATCAGCTATCCTTTATTTTATTGATTGTCTACATTGTTTACGCGTAGGGAATAGACCATTGTCTACAGTAATAGTCTACGCGTAGACAATGGTGTAGTCTACATCACGTAGACTATGCGGCACAACACTGGTTTTTTGCCTGCGGCACATTTTTTCAGCAATTTTTCACAAAAGAGACATTAGCTCAAAAATGTGACTTGGCCGCATTTCTTTTATTGCCTTATTTTTATTTACAATTTCCGTTGCCATAAAATGTACAGAGCGCAAAAAATTAAGTTAATGTTTATTTATTGATTTAACTAGCTGCGCCGCATTCAGTTTCAAAAATTTCGCCTACGGCGCAAATTTCGCCTACGGAAAATGATTTTTCCCCTTGGTTTTAATCTAAATCATGTTTTATTTTCCCTAAAAATTTTGTTGCTCATCTTGTCCCGAATTGACCCAAAATAAGTATGGCCTCCCTGCCCATAAAATCACTTTTGGCCCCTCCTTGGAAAAATTCCTGTAGACGCCCATGTTTATATTCACTCCGTTCCATCCGGAGGTAAAAAATTATCGTGTTTAGAATTTAAAATGGGGTCTAAAATGTCTATAAAAATATATGTAAATAAAAACAACCCGTTTTCTGTAAAAATTTTATTTTGTGTGAAGAAAACATTTTTAAAACTTTGTGCACAGACAAATAATTACGACATAAAGAGACAAAATTTTTATGTGCATTACATTTTAGAATACAATATTTTTATGAAGTAAAAATAATAATTTCAAAAATTGGATTTTCTTTGTTGTTGAATTTTTACTTAAATATTATACTAAGATTTATTTAAAATAATTTCTTTGGCATAAATGCTGTTATATTCGAATCGAACACACTAATTAGACATCTAACACTGACAACGAAATATACAAAGTATGAAAATTTTATTTAGATATGTTTTGTTATCAAATAAATATAAAATTTAATCAAGAAATACAGATAAAGATACATGTAAGATAAATTAAGTTACAATATTATAAAGATAATAATTTGTTAAATATTTTTTACACATTTATTAAATTTAAATTTAGATTAGATTTTCTTTAATTAATAAATAGTATATTTACAAAATGCGCGATGTTTTCATTTTCATTTGGTATTCAGGGAAATTCTTTGATTTTGAACTGTAAAAAAGTTGGAAAGAATAAAAAAAAAACAATTTCAAGCGAAGGCGAGCCTTATTGAACAAAAAGCAGACATAAGAAAATTTAAATTTCATTTGATGGAATATTAAAAAAAAACCACTGCGTAGTTGGATTAGAAAAATACGAGAAAAGATTTCCTAGTGAATCCCTTTTCAATTCCTTGACGTTTTTCATACTCCTTTTCAATCAGATGTCAACTCTTCATCTTTGGTTTCTTTTCGATGAGTTTTTCCTTGTCTGACGATTTTCGTGTGTTGAAAGAGGAATTCCCCTTGGGCAGCGGAATTTATGGCAAGCAAGGGTAAATAATGGTAGATCGTAGGACGATAGATTGTTAATAAGAGGGATTTTTATTTGCAAAATAACATAATGATTATAATAGCAAATATTGACTAGTCTTCATTCTTGATCGTCGTCCTATTCTCTGTTGATTCTTTGTTGGAAACTTGCTCAGTTCGATTTGAAGATTTTTGGTTTGATTGAACTTTGATTCTCAATAAATAAATTAGACGTTCTTTTTTTTTTGCTGTTTTTTTGTTGTTATAATCTCGCTTTTATTCTCATTGGTATTCATACGACCCTTGTGCCACTAGAATCCACTCAAATGTATACATAATGGCCAAATCCTTTTGCTGGATGATTCTTGACTGCCTCTCCGCCAAGATTTGTGATGTTGTTAGCATTGATGTCTTGCGGATTTATGCATTTCTGATTCATATTATTTTTACAATTCACGCTATTATTATTATTGTTGTTATTATTAATATTGCAGAGTCGATTCTTATGTGCAGAGAAGCTATTTTGGTTATTTGTTCGATCGTTGGGAGTGGGAATACTTGTTCGGGATGCCTCTTCAAATTCTAGCAGCTTCTTATCAATTCCCAGCGATGAAAACGAATGGCTGACTGTCCGGATCTCCCGGATATTGTAGACCGGATTGTACGTCGATAGTTGGTGATTGATTATCGTTGTTGAGTTTTTATGGCAAAACTCACACGATTTGAAGTTATTCCGGCATTTTCTGCACACATCGCCTAGATAGTCATCACCAAAGAAGCTACTGGTGCCGCAACTACTACTACAACTATTGCTGATGGTGGTGGCTTTCTCTTTGGAAATTGCAGGATTTTCGTTTGTCGTATGTAAAGCGTCTGTTAATTCATCACTCGAGGATTTGGTTGAGGTGGTCGTCGATGAAGTTAATGTCTTTTCAGTAATGGGTGGTAATAGCTGACGTCTTCTGGGATAATTTGGATTTCGTCGAACTAAGAAATGACACGTTTCGCCTCGTTGAATTCGCTGGATTTGCGCACGGAGTGGTAAATCGTCTGGATGAAGTTTCCTTTGGTATTCTTGTCCGGGACATACCTAAAAGTATTGACGATATTTGTTAACTATATTCACTTAAATGACATCATTTGAACAAACCTCATAGAGTGAAAATTGCTCAACGGGCTCCAATGAATTATAGCAGGATAGCAATAGTGATAGAAGCTCATCAGATGTCGTCGCCTCAGAAATTACAAGGGATTTGTACTGCGATGTTGATTGAAGGGCTGAGGTGTGAACACGAACTAATCCACCTGGCCTCAATTGTAGACAAAATCTTTAAATAAAATTTAAGGTACGCCAGTCAGTAGAAGCAATTTTTTATCAATTAATCTTATCATCATACTAATATATAAAAATGAGTTGGTGTCTGTCTGTCTGTCTGTTCCTCTTTCACGCAAAAACGGCTGAACCGATTGATTTGAAATTTGGCATGAGATTCTGTGGTAGTTATGGTTCCAACAAAGGCATACAGAAAACTAACGCGAGGGGTGGGGGGAGTAAGAGGAGGGGGTTAAGTGATTTTGAAACTGAGTTTTTGCGCTATGTTACTCTTTCGCGGGGAAAATATTAAACCGATTGGCCTGAAATTTGGCATAGATGTTCGTCGGGGGTCCAGCCCCAACAAAGATCCATTAAAAAGTAGCCCGAGAGGTGAGGGGAGTAAGGGGAGGGGGTAAAGTGATTTCGAAACTTAGTTATGGAAAATAAAATTTGATTTAGGCAAAAACAAAAGAAAAACAGTCAAGAAATATGTACTTCATGTGACAATTCATTGGGCAATCTGCTGAATTCTAAAGAAGAAAAAAATAACATAAACCGACAATAAGATTCCCTTCTGTTGGAAAAGAATTGGGACGTCGGATAGTTTTTCCGCGCGCATCGCTTTGTCTTGTTTCGTACTTTTCGATTTATTTTGGGGTATCAAAAATTTCTCCTTCCTGATATCGCCCCCCGAACCAAAAGTAAAAAAACCTAAAATATAATTCGAAGGATAAAAAACCCCAATAAATTTCAAAGCCTATAGTTTGCTTTGAAAATTCCTATAGTTAACTTAAAGAGACTTATCCTAGGCCTATGTTACACACGGCAACTTTAAGCGGCGACTTTTCTTAAGTATAGGCGAGAGAAGTGACGGTGGCCCGCTTCCCTCACTTCTCTCGCCTATACTTAAGAAAAGTCGCCGCTTAAAGTTGCCTTGTGTAACATAGGCCCTATGAAGAAAAAAAAAATCAATTGTTTGTCAAATATTTATGTTTAGATTACACTTTTTTTTGCCAATATATTTTCCCAATAGCATTACTCATTTCGTGCAGTTTAATTTATTAAAAATGTTGCTGCGACCGATAGAATTCTGCCCTGATCTTAACCTTATTGTCATCTTTTCCAGTAATCTTGAGCAAATAAATGTCTGAAAAACATTTTATTTCCTTTGGTTACATTCAAGGAATAAAAAAAATTCAGTTTTTTTTTTCAAAAAGGTTGTATCAAATGTGTTAATTTGATTACTGAGGGTAAAGAAATGTTTTTCGTCCTTAAGTTCTTTCAAGTTCAAGGTTACATTCAAGGGACGAAAATTCTTGGTTACATTTTAAAGGGAATCATCATCTTTGCACAGTGGATAGATCTTAAAGTGCCTAGATTCGATCGGGGGTAGTAAAAATATTTATTGTTAGATAATAACGAAGTAAAAATTGTATTTGTAGATCTGGGTTTGCGGAATCCTATAATATAATACGAGGAATGTCTGTCTGTCTGTCTGCACAAACGATCTCGACAACCCGCCTAACGATTTTCACGAAACTTGGTGGTTGGGGATTTTCGGGGACAAAAAACCGATCTAGATAGGTCTCACCTCTAAGAAAATTCCCCTTCGATACCCCTCGCCTGTTATCTTCGAATTGGGTGGTCCGATTTTAATGAAACTTTACAGTATTACTAAGGGGGCTAAGGGCTTTCGATCTTTCCACTACAAACCTGACTTTTCCCTCCCCTCGTTACCCCTAGCCTGGTATGTTCGAACTGGGTGGTCCGATCTTAATGAAACTTTACAGTATTACTAAGGGGGCTAAGGGCTTTCGATTTTTCCACTACAAACCTAACTTTTCCCTCCCCTCGATAACCCTCACCTGTTGTCTCAAAACAACGTTTCAAAAAAAGGTGACAGCGATTACTCAATAACCACTCAACCGATTTCTATGAAATTTTTTTTATCGTGCGTTAGTTTTAGTTCTAGCTTTCTAGGTCGGGAGTTTAAAAACTCTGGAAAAGCTCTGTAAAGATAATGTGAACTTAGTTTTTCCCCAAAAATCAGCAAAAGTATAGGATTTTGAGGTCTCCGAGCATGGCTCGGTCTTCCTGGTACTTTTTTTTTTTAATAAGAGATATTTAAAATTAAAATTAGTTTTGAGGAGATTTATTTGGCATTCCTTGGAACTTGACATTATTTCTTAGTGGCCGAAGTAAATTTTTTTTCGTTCCTTAGTGTACCTTTGCGAAACTTTTTGGCCAACCACGTACTTTTTTGACCAATTGGGTACCTTTTATAAAGATGGTGTTGCAATGGGGCTTGTGATATTCATAAAATTCAGCCTATTATTTTTTAATTTCGCATTATTAGCCAAATACTCATTGAAATTGAAAATTGCGTAAAAAATAGCTTAAAAATCTCAATGCGGCGGCAATTCGAAATAAACTTTGCAGCGCAGCGCAATAGTCTAGAGCTGGAGCAAATAGCTTATAGAGAGGGCAAGTGACGTATTTATAGATAGCCCCAAAAACGCTCTAACCCGATACCAAGTTCTAAATAATAATAAAAATTTCGACCAACTCAGTTTAGTAGATTCAAAAGAAAAACGGAAGAATTTTTCTTAAACTCCGGATTTTTTTTATCAACTTTGTAAAGCTTTAACTTCTAATATAGATTTCTATGGATTTTGATTTTCTTTTGTTGTGTCGCTTGTATAAGAATAGAAATTTCGGTACAAAAAATTGGTTTTTCGTGAATCCATTTTCGGCACCGAGAAAAATGTTGTTCGACGTGCTTGAATTTGTAAATAAGAAAATGCAAAACCGAAATAAATAAAGAAAGGAGAAATTTATGCTATTTACCTTGAATCTCCTTTGGGGTGGCAGGCCTGTAATATAGCTGGACGTGCCTCATCATCGAGTACTAGGAGTGTTTTAACACCAGCTCTCCGAACAGTGACTTCCATTGATAAATAGAATAGCCGTGGATCCCGATGCCGCATCTTAAGCCTGTCGAAAAAGAAAATTGTAATAGGAAAATAAAATCAATAAATACCAAATGAATAAATAAAAATGTAAAGTGAACGATATGCTGAAACAAGACGAAATTATTTCTAATCACGTCTTTCGTCTTGCCATGAAGAATTGATTCAATTACGGATAGAATGTATTTTTGTAATAGTACTAAAGTTTATATACGGATAGTATATTAGATGGGTGTATTATAAAACTATATGCATGTGTAAGGTATGTACTAACCTTCTAAGAAGTTGTCCGATAACTTCCTTGCTAGTCGTATCCCACTGGATGCCCAACGTCTTGTACTCAATATCTATTCGTAGGCAGCTAGTGTAGACTTTTATTGTTGTCTGAAAGAAAAACGAATAAAATTAAGTATGAAAACAAAATAAAGGATGCATAAGAATAAAATGGTAATAAAAAGGACTTTCTTTCTTTTAGTTATCCGTTCAAAGTTGTATAGAATATATGCTTATTCTTAACATATCAAAGCAACAAATATGTAAATCTAAAAATCACCGCATTATTTTCTTTATGATGTTTATGTTTTCAAATGAATATAACTAGACGAGAGGAAAAGTTGCTATATACATATGAAGATCCTCATTTCATTATTAATGGCGCCAACAGCATATTATACATGCTAGTTTTTTTTTCACTTGTTTTTATTCACATATGAGAATTTATTCAAGACTCTTTTGGTCTAATGACTCTTTGAGTAGTGACTTCAATTTTAATGAAAATTTCCTGTGCCAATGATAAGCTAAATGGTACAAGAGAAACATGCTGATGATGAAGACACACTTGGTTTTGTGAGTATCCATGCTAAACAGAATTCAGAAGTGGGATGTTGTTAGATAAACTTCTTAAGTGATCAGAAATGGGTATTATCTGTTCCTTTCATTCAAGTCGAGAGTTTATAATGGTAAGAGGTCCGGCTGGAATACATCCATTGGAGATACGTTCGTTCGTCTGTCCAGAAGCCATTCTAGTTAAATGGATCAACTTCTAGCCCCCATACCGAACCCCGCCTAATATGTACCGTAGTATGTCGGGTAATTGGTATTATGTTGTGGGTGATATGCTGGCATTGATGCTAATTCTGGAGAGGACTAGTAAGGTTGTCACACTTGTCGAAGTTAATTTCAATTATGTTGGGCGACAGTAAAAAGGAGCACATTGCGGTTTCATCATCATATGCTACGGGCAACATGATTCTGTTGAGGTTTCTGTTGTCTCGACATATCCAATATACACATATGTATTCTTGGCTTTTGATTTCATTCTTTGTTCTTTCGCAAAATGTCATTTAGTCGAAGTAATTGATTGATGGTGTTGCGATGGAGCATTATTGATTCCACTGGGGATGAATGACTTCAGCACAGACGAAAATGATGATGAAAAAAAAAACAACTAATCGCTGCGATTTAAAATTGCAATTTATATTTACGTTTTTTTTTATGCTCATTGATATTTTAAGTGGTTTCCAAACTGGGTAACGCATTTTGAATAATAAACAGTCTTTCGGTTATTTTGTCTAGTTTCGTCCGGCATAAAATGTGAAAACATTTTGATTGAAAGGATATCGGATTTAAGGGTGTTAACCGGCAGAATTTTAAATTAAGAAGCAAATTTAGTCAGCATTTCAAACATTTTTGTTGCGAAATTTCGTTAGGAGTGTTTATAAAAAATGCTCTAAGCTAATTTCT
The DNA here is from genome assembly GCA_964034945.1 of Chrysopilus asiliformis. Classification (NCBI taxonomy): domain Eukaryota; kingdom Metazoa; phylum Arthropoda; class Insecta; order Diptera; family Rhagionidae; genus Chrysopilus; species Chrysopilus asiliformis. The sequence continues at coordinate 13,775,752 of OZ035960.1, forward strand.
TGCCTTTCGGACCTCCTTGTCGATTTTTTGTATTGAGTTTAGTATCGCCGTGCCACTACCGCAGGCCCTGCCCCCTCCTCTTGAAAAATGTGACGTGTTTTTCTTAAGGCCCCTTGTGGACGCTTTTTACGCTTTTTTTACGTGTTTCTAGAATTAAAACCAATTTTTCTTACTTCCTCCTAGTCTCTAAAGACCATATTTTAATACGACAGTAAGAACCGATTGATCTTAGGAGCTGTTAATAAAATACGTCACACGTTTAGGTGGTGCGTGAGGGGTTGGGTTTGGAGGTCGGTGGATACTGCAATAGTGTGACGGTGATATTAAATCGTATACAAAAATTCGCAAAAAAGCCTGACGACAGACTTTTATACACTTTGTTGAGCTTACAAAGCTCTAACTGGAGTACCACATGATCAAACGAATACATTTTTTTTACAATTTTCTCGAAAACGGTGATTCGTATTGAAAAAATTATAAAGACGAAATGTGTTTAGAATTTGATTTTACATAACTTAGCTATACATCAAAATCCAGTTGGACCATTCCTTCCTCCCCTCTAACATACAAATTAAACACTTTTTTCACAATTTTCTCGAGAACGGTGAGCCGTATTGAAAAATTTATAAGGGCGAAATGTGTTTAGAATATGATTTTACATAACTTATCTATACATCAAAATCCAGTTGGACCACTTCTTCCCCCCACCTCTCCCATACAAATTAAATACTTTTTTTACAATTTTCTCGAAAACGGTGAGTCGTATTGAAAAATTTATAAAGACGAAATGTGTTTAGAATATGGTTTTACATAACTGTTCCATACATCAAAGTCCAATCAGACAATTCCTTATCCCTCTCCCACACAAATGGATTTTTTTTTCATAGAAATGTTGTCTGCCGTCAAATAGAGTATTTAACGATTGGCCCCTGGCAATTGTAGCTTTTCTTATGTTTTATACATTAGATTTATGTACAGCAATCCTTATTTTTCAGGCACTGTTTCGTTGTTTCTAAATATTTCATTTCACAGTCACAGTTCTCGTTTTTTTTACGTGGGATACTAAATATCACATCATGTTGATTTCATTTTAAAGAGTTGTGCTTTAATTTAGTAAAAATCCCCCTCCCCCCCGCTTTTTGTCTTTCTTAAAAGCAAGTTCGATATTTGGATAATATTGCTTGAAAACCTTTTTCGCGCCTGCGGATACATTCGGAGTAAATGTGATACTCACAAATTTATTCTGTTCTGTATCTTCATTTTCCATGATGTTCTGACTGGTATGATTAGATTAACATTTCCAATGGTATCTTGAACAGCCCTCTTTGGAAAATTGTTGTTTCTAAAAATGTCATATGCCGTGTTTTTTACATGATATCGGTATTCTCAACTGGTCGTCTCTTTTTTATGTTATCTGAAGTAAGCGTCTCAAAAAATACTATCCCAAACCATAAACTTTTTGGCTTTCAAAATTATTTTTTAGTTTCTTTCCAATAATATGTAATAGATCTACTGCCTGGACAAAACATATACCACCTCTGTTTTAAAAACAATTTCCTTAATTGTTATAATTTTTGCAATAATTTAAAACACCCCTAATTTCAAAGCACAAAAAAAAACGTCGTGTACATCTTATGCCCTACATCGAATTATAATTAATGCCTTTATATGCTGCTCAAAATCTTTTTATGTGACTTGAAGCATAAAATTAAATTTTTAATATAGGTACCTACTTTGTGACGATGAAATCTCATTCACAAAACTTTTTGATTGATCGATTTTCATTTGGCGAACGTGTTGTGTAAAGAAAAAATTTGGGTGTGTGAATTTTCGAGAGCCATAAAAAATTCTGGGGTGCTATAGCGAACGTAAAGTTATAACGCGAAGTTGTTCTTAAATTGGGGGAAGGACATGGTCTTTTTTCCGAAATAAAAGAAAATCGATACTAAATCGTTGAGGAGGCTGTAAAAGGCGCCACCTCTTCGATATTATGGCGGAAAAATATTGTGGTATCTTAAATTCTATTTAATGGATTGGACAATAAATATTGGATACCGTTTTTATGGACTCTGCAGACATTAAAATAATTTGTGGCTACTTCCATGTGAATTAAATTAAAAATTTGCGATTTGTATAATTTACGCAGTGTAAATTGGGGTATTTTTCATTAGAAGGTTTAATATTAATGAAAAAAGTTAATTCCAATAATTTAAACATTTTTGCGCTTTTCTTGAATATTTCAATGATTCTACAATATATTTCGAGAAATTTGGTCACAAAAAACCACGTTTCTTTATAATGTGATTTGGTCAATATTATAAAGAAATGTGGTTTTGGTAACCAAATTTCTCAAAAACTGCTGAACCGATTTTAATGAAATTTTACCGTTAGTTTCAGGGTATTATGAAAATACCCCTTTCTTTTTACTCTCTATCTCGATATCTGGTGTAATTCTGAAGTGTTTTGGAATCGGTTTTCAGCATTTAGAGCTGTTATCCGTCAAGGAAATTTCTCTCCAATAATCTCTGTTAAACTCTGATATTTTCTATTTTCTGTAATTCTGAAAGGATTTGGATCTGGTTTTCACCACTATATTGTGGGGAAATCCAAAATATAGTAAGCCCCTTCCTAGTAAATTCCCCTCTCCTGCTATATTCTGGAATTCTGAAGATATTTGGATCCGGTATTCACGATTAGAGGGAGTATCTGTCACACAATTTTTTCTCCCACTAGTATCTACCCGGTTTTCTCTATGCAAACCTTACATCTGCGACCTCCTGTAATTTTGAGGGGATCTGAATTCGGTTTTTATCATTTGAGAAGACATTCTTTAAGCAAATGTATACTCCACTAAAATCTACCCTATGCGTTTCCATACAGTTGGGCATCTCTGAAAAGTAAGACCCAGGTTAGAAGTGGAGGCTGGGATCAAGAGTAGAGCCTTGAGTTGTACTATGATGGTTCTTTGCGCTCCACTGGTCGTATTGCCATATCATTTTTGGATGTTTTCATATCCCAGAAAGCTGAATCTGATGAAGGTTGCCAACTTTTAAAATAACCAGAGCAAATCGTCGTAAATATATTAGAAGAAGTCTAATTGGATTTAAATTAATCCACAAAAATTAAATAAAATCGACGAGAAGGTCGTTAAGAATTTAATAGAGTTTGTCGTATAAAATACTGAACTAAGAAAAATGTGTTCTTAACTGTACACAATATTTCTTTGGAATTAAACCCATTAATATTTTTCGGAGTACAAATTTTTATTGCTTGACTACCACATGATAATTTTTATTAAACAGAAAATTCTTCCACGAATTTTGCCATCAATGCCCTGTTGTGTGACTAAATCATGCTTCATGCGAGTTTCATATTTTATTTAAATTCGTTTCATAAAAATTTTCCAAATTCACTTAAAACCAACTATTCCTCTATTATATTCGTGGTAGAAATTCTGTTAGGTATTCGAGTGGTCAAGTATTGTTTTTGGATAATTGTTAGCCCAGAAAATTCTACGGTTCCTATTCAATTTTGATTTTTGCTGGCATTGAAAAGGGAAACGGTTCACGAATTGAAAGGAAAGATTTTTTTTTAAATCTCCTGTTAGCGAACTCAGTTTGCAAAAATTTTTGTAGCAGTGCGCTGCAAAGAGCGCCTCGCTAGTGATTTTAGAATATTAAATTTTAAATAGGATGTCTAAATTAGTTTTTTTATGTTGTTTCTAATCAATCAAAGGTGAGCAGTGGAAATTTTTTTTATTGTCGATATCGATATGTAATTAGTTATTTTTCTGTTCAGTAAAACTTAAAATCGATGTCCTAGTCATGGTATTGTGCAAAAATTAGATTTTTTTTATCCACGTGGGATTTATTGCCGTGCAAGAGGTAAAGATTTATGAGTTTGATTTCTTTTTGTTGATCCGAAAAGTGACAGGCAATTTTTTTTATTGTTTTCGTGCGTGAAGGCCTTAAGATACTTCAAGGGAGTCGCTTTTCATTGCGGACGTCAGCAGCTGCCTTAAGGGTGTTAAGCATAAATCTTGGCATATGCTACTATCAGTAATTCGGCTAAGAATTTGCATGCAGAAGAAATTATCAGCAGCGGATTCACACAGAAATCGTCTCTATTTCTTTGCTAGAACTCAGCATTGCTGAAGGCTGCTGGTGTCCGCGCGATTCCAAATCATCCGTTTTTTTTAAGTCGAAAACGTATAAAGGCCGTTCGATTTTTACGAAAAAAGGACCCAATCACGGATAAAAGCCAGAAAGCGGAAATACTCGTCTTTTGCAGCGAAGAACGGGAAAGGATCTCGATCGCTAGGATCGCATCCTATTAGAATCGCTGTGAGCAACGGGAAACCACGTCAGAAGATTATTAAGTTTCGGATTTCGATAGTTGTAAAATTAATAAGGCTAATTTAATTCTAATATACAAAAAAAAAAAAGGGTAAAAAGTTTTCCCCATCCCTCTCTTCAAAAAGAAAAGAAAAGGAACAAAAAACTAATTATTTTGCAGAAATCGTCAGACCTTGTGCACAACGTCGTCGAGAATTTAAGTTCCATGGAGAAGTGGTGAGTGATGTTGATTTTTGTTTATATTTTTTTTTTTGAAGAGTCTTTAGTTATAAAATAATAAAATAAATAAGATAAGTGGGAAAATTTCTTGCCGTAGTGAATAAGAATTGTCGATATATTTTAAGAGAAAATTGTGTTTTTCGATTTTTGTTTGTTTTTAACTTATGATTTTACTACACGTTATAAAGCCTGCTAAATTTTTCTATTAGTAATGAAAGGATGTCCATAAATGATAATTTTTAGTTGATTCAATAACAATTTATAATATTTTCGGATTAAGAAAGTGTAAATAAGAAAAATAAAGGCACATGACTAGGTGCTGTTTGACCTGATAAGGACTGTTGATTTTAAATTTTAGTTTTTTTTTGAGAGTTGCTATTTCGCTCTAGGATTGTTCTGTTTGAATTGATTTATTTTAGGTGATGTTAGAGAGAATAATGTTTTAAAGTTTTTTTGATTAGAACGAGGGGAGGAAGCAAAGATTGAAATGGGAAAGAATATCTACTGAGTGCTCCGGACGGGTAGAAGGGAAAAATGAATGGCTAGACGAATCGACGGACAGACTTTACACACGGACGGATTTACGAAATGACCAAAAATGACGGACTGACGGACGAGTTGAGTAGAAGCAGAAGAACGGACAGACGGGACAAGACGATGGACCATTTATGCATCTCAGTTGATGGTTGATATTTTTGGAAATATGGCACGGAAAGACCTGTATGAGATCCCCAAGGTCGCCGCTAGCAAAAACCCCCCCAAACCGACTGAGCAATGGCCTGGTTCGAGCTAGCGTGCCAAGGCTGGTGGCGATAGGGGCAGGACTTCGGGACGACCACCAACTAGTGGAAAGCATGTCCCAAGTTATCTGTTGATGGAAGACACCCCACAGTCTCATTACAGATATGGCGCCCAACGTCATGGCAAAGAAGCCTGACGAAAATTACTTATTTTTGCCCCGAAACAACTTTATCAATTTTCAGTTTTTTTATTGCAACATTTTTTTTTCTCGTTTTCATAATTTTTATTCCACATTTAAAATATTTTCTGATGTCAACAATTTCCGAGATCGTGCACAGCACAGGTGAATGTCATCAAATCTAGCAAACGCGCAAGATGATTCGCATTCACATTGTTAGTGCATAGAATCAATCCTAGTGCAATCATTCCAGGTTCACGTCCCGAACTTGAGTTTTCGAGTATCGCGTCGCGTTGGACAAGGAAAGTTGCATCATTACAAATACCTGGAATTTAAGGTGGCCATGTTTTTGTCCTATGAGAGGAATCCCTTTCAAATAGTTGCAAGAAGCATGTGTACCCAGTCCAGAGAATATTAAAAAACCAACACGTTTGAGGTAATAGTTCCATAAAGATACTTCGAAAGCGACTATATCGGCAAGGCTGCGACAGATAATAATTTCTGTGACGTATCGCTTGTTAATAAGTCAAAGGTTTTTTTTTCAATTAACGTTAGAGATTTTTTTTCAGTTGCCTTAAATAATATCGTAAAGAAAGATGCCAAGTTACAATTAACCGTCAAAGTATTCGAATTATCCAAGTTTTTTTTATCTCTTCTTTTTGCTTCCAAACCTCGTTCGTTTTATTGATGATTATTGTTTTAACAGAATATTTTTTTTTGCTGGGAGTTTTTTTTATGGTGCTAGATTTTAGCTAATAAATTGTAGCAGAATTTTGTAGCATTAGGTGTTTTATATCAAGTTTTTTTTTATTAGTCTTATGGTTATTCGTAGAGGCTAGTAATTTCAATTATTATAAGAAGTCGATTTAGTGATCTTTGGTGAAAAGTACTCCTATTAACATTTCGAAATGCACTCCAGTACAGGTGCAAACCCAAAAAGAGGTCGCGGAATGAAATCCTTCGATCCTTCGGACAGAGTATTAAGATCGCAGCAAGAACACGGTAGTTCGAATGTGCGAGAACCTAGTTTGATAAATGACTTTGATCGCGCGTTTGGTAGAAACCAAAAGATTAGTAGAACTCCGAACCAAGAAAATCAGACTGCATCAAAAGTTTCGCAACCATTCGTAGAAGCTACAAACAATGTAAACCGGACATATCCACCACAGACAGATAGACCAATTAACCAAGCTTATCTTAATATAACAGCTCAGCCAGGATATAGCGAGGAGGAAGGAGCAGCAGGACCACGGCCAACTTCCTTGCCACTCACCATGCCTGACAACGAATGGCGTGTCGAAGACAAACGTTTGAGCGAAAGTTCTCAGGAAGTGATGACACGGGTGGAAATGGAAAGTTATATCAGAGCTGCGTTGGAGACTGTTCAAGCCAAAGTCGTTCGTGAAACAGTAGACAACGTCACGGCCAAGTTGCGGGACGTAGTCCAAGAAGTACTTCTGGGAAATGATCGAAACTTGGCACAAGAAGATAGAGCGAAGTCTTTTTATAGACAAAGTATGCCTAGAGAAGTTCAGACTGCAGGTCAAATACAAACATCACATACAGCCCCAGCAGATCGGGCTAGGAATCCTTCGAGACCATGCGAAAAACCCGTCAACAAGGTTAATTGGAGACAACCAGCAGTGTATCGCGATAATAGACCACCGAGGTTGAAGAGTTCCACCTTTCGAAACGGACAAAACGGCGAACTTGGTTTGCCTAGGCTGTCCACAAATTCAGCCAGTCAACCTGCATCATCAATCGAAAGTCTTGTGAATGAATTTCAAACCTGGAACGTTAACACCGCACGTGATATCCCAATGATGCCAGCAGCCCAAAATTATGCATTTCCACCACCATTTATATCTCCACAGGACAACGCACTTCAAGGATCATCTGCTCGTTCTACGGGGTCGGAAAGACAATGTAGATTGGACAGATGGGGCCTTAAATTTGACGGCATATCGCCGAAGTTAAGTGTGGAGGATTTTGTTTTCCGGGTGGAGAGTTTGAAAAATGCATACGGTTATTCGTGGCGACAAATTATGACCGGTTTTCACATATTGGTTACCGGTCAGGCCGAAATATGGTACTGGGATTACTGGCGCAATAATCCGTATTCAGATTGGGATGAATTTAAAGACGCTTTAGTCAGGCAGTTCAAGAAGTTGCAAACCGATTATGATATTATTCGGGTAATGATGGACAGAAAGCAAGGTGTGACCGAATCGTTCGATCAGTACTTTAACGAAATCTCCCTACTCGCGTCGCGACTTCGAGTTAGAATGCCCGATGTAGAGTTAGTTAATATAGTCAAGGATAACTTGAAGGAAAAATTAGCCGTGTTAGTTTATAGTCAGAGCATTTATAGCGTGGAACAGTTGCGTGAAAGTTGTCGCCGTGCAGAACGATTTCTAGCTCGCAGAAATACCACTTGTCCCATAAACAAACCGTTTCGAAGTCAGGTTCCTCGTGTCAACGAAGTAGAAGCCGCAGAATATCAACATCGGGAAAAAGAAAACCCAGTTATGGTGGAAAAATCAATAGACGATCCTGCAGTAGCAGAAATCAACAGCATCAAGTGCTGGAACTGTGACCAAATAGGTCACGGGTTTAAACTTTGTCCAGAAAATCAGAGAAACTTGTTTTGCTACTACTGCGGAAAGAAGAATTTCTCGACCAAAACCTGTTCGTGTCCTAAGGGAAAAGCGATGAGAGGCGAGGGGGATTCGGGAGAGCCTCGTCTCCGGAAAACTTGCCCCGACAAACATTAAATCAAAATAATACCAACAATTTTAATTCACCACCTGATTTGATTGACACCTGCAAAATTTTAAAAAGAAAGGAACCAGAAACAAATAAGGAAAAACACCATCGAAATACTTACTTGAGTTTGCATGAACGTAAAGTAAATTATGAAAAAGTACGCGCTAAAATATTTTTGAATAGTATTAGTCAGCCAAGTTCTAGGGTTAAGAAATTGAGGGAACGATTCAAAAGAAAACGTAAACTTTTTTCGGAAATTGCTTCGACTATTTTAGATACGGAAGGCGACAACCGACCGTACGCGACCATACAGATAATGGGCAAACCTATCAAAGGACTTCTGGATAGCGGTGCGTCCGTTAGCTGCATGGGAAAGGATGGAGCTGAAATTTTAAAGGATTTGGGAATAGAGATTCAGAAATGTAATTCTGTCGTTAAAACTGCGGGAGGGCAGGGACAACAAATAACAGGTAAAGTGGTAGTGCCTATCAACTACAAAGGTGAGACGCATGATGTCATGTTGTTTGTTGTTCCTGGCCTTTCACAGCCTCTCTATCTTGGGGTTAACTTTTGGAGGATTTTTCGAATTGCTCCTTCAGTGATTTCGGAAGTACAACAAATTACTTCTACTACTGTCGAAAACGATGTCGAAATGCATGATTTCTCTGAACAGGAGAAGCGAGTGCTGCAAGAGGCGATAGAACGATTTCCCTCATTTGCAGAGCTCGGGTTGGGAAAAACTACACTCGAACAACATGTCATCGAAGTATGCGATACACCCCCAATTAAACAACGACATTTCCCGGTTTCTCCAGTGGTAGAAAAGATGATATATGCGGAATTGGACAGAATGCTCCTTCTTGGGGTTATTGAGGAATCGAATAGCGCATGGAGCTCACCAGTTGTGCTCGTCAGAAAGCCTGGCAAAAACCGCCTGTGCTTAGATTCCCGACGGCTCAACGCGGTTACCAAGAAGGATGCATATCCACTTCCCCATATTGATGGCCTGTTAGGACGCCTGGAGGATACACATTACATCTGTAGTGTGGATCTGAAGGATGCGTTCTGGCAGATACCACTGGAGAAAAAGTCTCGGGAATTGACCGCGTTTACCGTTCCCGGACGTCCCCTCTATCATTATAAGGTAATGCCGTTTGGATTATCAAATTCCGCGCAAAGATTGTGCAGACTAATGGATAGGGTGATACCATTAAGACTCCGGAAGTGGGTGTTCGTATACTTGGATGACTTGTTAATTGTGGCTAAAACTTTCGAGCGAATGATTGAGATTTTGCATGAAGTTGCTGACGCTTTAAGAACTGCAGGTTTGACAGTGAACCTTCAAAAATCTCGCTTTGGATTCAAGCAGCTAAGATATTTAGGATATGTAGTGGGAGGGGGTAGTTTGAGGACCGATCCTTTAAAGATAGAGGCGATTCAGCAATTCCCAATTCCAACCACCGCGAAACAGACCAGACGTTTCTTAGGTATGTGCGGTTGGTACCGTCGTTTTATTCAAGGATTTTCTGATTTGGCTGCACCGATTACAGATGTCCTGAAAAAGAATAAAAAGAAATTCGAGTTTACGGATGAGGCAAAAAGAGCATTTGAGCGACTTAAAGAAGCACTCACTTGCGCACCGGTGTTGAGTCATCCTGACTTTAATCGCGGATTCATCATCCAATGTGATGCATCTAATTTGGGTGTAGGGGGCGTACTTTATCAAGTCGACGATGATGGCAATGACAGACCAATAGCATTCATGTCACAAAAACTCAATTCAGCACAAAGAAATTATACTGTGACTGAGTTGGAGTGCTATGCGGCTGTCTTATGCGTAAAGAAGTTCAGACCTTATATCGAGGGTTTGCCATTTAGGATAGTCACTGACCATGCCAGCCTGAAGTGGCTCATGGGTCAGAAGGACTTGAACGGGCGTCTCGCTCGATGGAGCCTAAAGCTTCAGACCTTTGATTTTACCATAGAACATCGAAAAGGAAGTGAAAATATCGTTCCAGATGCTCTGTCGCGAGCGTTTGTTGAGTCCCTCGAACCAATGGAAGAAACCATGCAAGAAGTGGATCTTGAGCCTGATGAGTTTCGATCAGATGATTACAAGGATTTAATCGCGACAATAACCGAAAATTCTGATCGTTTTCCAGACCTTCAAGTATCCGATGGTTTCGTCTACAAACGTCTCGAGTTTTATGATGGTAATCCTGTAAGCGAGGATAAGGCCTGGAAGCTTTGGGTCCCATCGAGCTTGACGAACACTCTTGTCACTCGGGCTCATGAGCCACCGCAGGCTGGTCATGCAGGGATCAGTAAAACCGTGGCCAGATTAAGGCAAAAATATTACTGGCCCAATATGGCACTGCAAGTGAGAAGCTTTATAAACGCTTGTACAGTTTGTAAGGAATCAAAAGCAACCAACCAACAATCGAGACCGACGACAGGACAAATTGTAGCACCGGATAGACCCTTTCAGAAACTGTATATCGATCTGCTAGGCCCATATCCACGATCAAAAAAAGGAAACACCGTTTTGTTAATAGTCGTCGATCAATTTTCGAAGTTCCTGTTCTTGAAAGCGCTCCATAAAGCAACCGCGTCTAGTATAATTAATTATTTGAAAAATGAAGTGTTCCTCGTTTTCGGAATTCCGGAAAAAGTCCATACGGATAATGGAAGACAATTCGTGTCGCACGAGTTCCAGATTCTTCTCAAAACCTTCGGTATCGAGCATATACGAACAGCATATTACTCGCCGCAAGCTAATGCTTCCGAGCGTGTAAACCGCACGTTGCTGGCAGCAATCAGATCCTACATAGGAAAGGATCATCGCAACTGGGATGCAAAGCTAGGCGAAATAGCTAGTTCGATACGTAGCTCCAGACACGAAGCGATACACACATCTCCGTATGAGGCCATTTTCAACATGAAAATGATAGGTCACGCATCAGAATATGGACTGCTTCGAAAGTTGCATGCGCTACAAGACTCTGAAATTTCAGCAACTCCAGGATATTTACGTCGGCAGATAAATTCAGGACAGATTAAAAAGTATCTCGAAAATGCGTACGAGAAAAATGCCAGAACATACAACTTGAGATCCAGAAACATAGAATTTCACCCTGGACAAACAGTGTATAGAAGGAATTTTATACTGAGCGATGCTGCTAAAGGAGTTAGTTCGAAATTAGCAAAAAAATACCTTCAATGTACTATTTCGAAGAAAGTGGCTCGGAACATGTATGAAGTTTGCGATAGTTCTGGAAAAGTAGTTGGCGTTTTTCACAGCAAGGACCTAAAAACATAAAAATGGTTATTTGCTACGGTGTAATTAGGTGTTTGCCCGGCTTTAGGCATGAGATCTCTTTTCTCGCGTGAGTCGAAGCCCCACGTTTTTGCAGGACGAACTAGTATTAGGTGGTTAGATTTTTTTTTTATTTATTAAGCTGGCCATTCGATAGTCTGTTTAAAGATAATTTGCACTTCACATTTTTTTTAAATTTTTTTTTGTTTTTTTTTCATTTCAACGCATGTAGTAATTTAGTATCAAACTGTAGTAAAAACAAATTTTTCAAAGGTTTTTTTTTAAATTTATTTGGTAGATAGAAGTAATTTTCCTAGATTCGGACAATCTAATTGAGAAATTGGTCACCTTTTTCAAAACCATTTGCTACCTGGTGGTTGCAAATGTTTTTGTCCTGTTGTGTGACTAAATCATGCTTCATGCGAGTTTCATATTCTATTTAAATTCGTTTCATAAAAATTTTCCAAATTCACTTAAAACCAACTATTCCTCTATTATATTCGTGGTAGAAATTCTGTTAGGTATTCGAGTGGTCAAGTATTGTTTTTGGATAATTGTTAGCCCAGAAAATTCTACGGTTCCTATTCAATTTTGATTTTTGCTGGCATTGAAAAGGGAAACGGTTCACGAATTGAAAGGAAAGATTTTTTTTTAAATCTCCTGTTAGCGAACTCAGTTTGCAAAAATTTTTGTAGCAGTGCGCTGCAAAGAGCGCCTCGCTAGTGATTTTAGAATATTAAATTTTAAATAGGATGTCTAAATTAGTTTTTTTATGTTGTTTCTAATCAATCAAAGGTGAGCAGTGGAAATTTTTTTTATTGTCGATATCGATATGTAATTAGTTATTTTTCTGTTCAGTAAAACTTAAAATCGATGTCCTAGTCATGGTATTGTGCAAAAATTAGATTTTTTTTATCCACGTGGGATTTATTGCCGTGCAAGAGGTAAAGATTTATGAGTTTGATTTCTTTTTGTTGATCCGAAAAGTGACAGGCAATTTTTTTTATTGTTTTCGTGCGTGAAGGCCTTAAGATACTTCAAGGGAGTCGCTTTTCATTGCGGACGTCAGCAGCTGCCTTAAGGGTGTTAAGCATAAATCTTGGCATATGCTACTATCAGTAATTCGGCTAAGAATTTGCATGCAGAAGAAATTATCAGCAGCGGATTCACACAGAAATCGTCTCTATTTCTTTGCTAGAACTCAGCATTGCTGAAGGCTGCTGGTGTCCGCGCGATTCCAAATCATCCGTTTTTTTTAAGTCGAAAACGTATAAAGGCCGTTCGATTTTTACGAAAAAAGGACCCAATCACGGATAAAAGCCAGAAAGCGGAAATACTCGTCTTTTGCAGCGAAGAACGGGAAAGGATCTCGATCGCTAGGATCGCATCCTATTAGAATCGCTGTGAGCAACGGGAAACCACGTCAGAAGATTATTAAGTTTCGGATTTCGATAGTTGTAAAATTAATAAGGCTAATTTAATTCTAATATACAAAAAAAAAAAAGGGTAAAAAGTTTTCCCCATCCCTCTCTTCAAAAAGAAAAGAAAAGGAACAAAAAACTAATTATTTTGCAGAAATCGTCAGACCTTGTGCACAACGTCGTCGAGAATTTAAGTTCCATGGAGAAGTGGTGAGTGATGTTGATTTTTGTTTATATTTTTTTTTTTGAAGAGTCTTTAGTTATAAAATAATAAAATAAATAAGATAAGTGGGAAAATTTCTTGCCGTAGTGAATAAGAATTGTCGATATATTTTAAGAGAAAATTGTGTTTTTCGATTTTTGTTTGTTTTTAACTTATGATTTTACTACACGTTATAAAGCCTGCTAAATTTTTCTATTAGTAATGAAAGGATGTCCATAAATGATAATTTTTAGTTGATTCAATAACAATTTATAATATTTTCGGATTAAGAAAGTGTAAATAAGAAAAATAAAGGCACATGACTAGGTGCTGTTTGACCTGATAAGGACTGTTGATTTTAAATTTTAGTTTTTTTTTGAGAGTTGCTATTTCGCTCTAGGATTGTTCTGTTTGAATTGATTTATTTTAGGTGATGTTAGAGAGAATAATGTTTTAAAGTTTTTTTGATTAGAACGAGGGGAGGAAGCAAAGATTGAAATGGGAAAGAATATCTACTGAGTGCTCCGGACGGGTAGAAGGGAAAAATGAATGGCTAGACGAATCGACGGACAGACTTTACACACGGACGGATTTACGAAATGACCAAAAATGACGGACTGACGGACGAGTTGAGTAGAAGCAGAAGAACGGACAGACGGGACAAGACGATGGACCATTTATGCATCTCAGTTGATGGTTGATATTTTTGGAAATATGGCACGGAAAGACCTGTATGAGATCCCCAAGGTCGCCGCTAGCAAAAACCCCCCCAAACCGACTGAGCAATGGCCTGGTTCGAGCTAGCGTGCCAAGGCTGGTGGCGATAGGGGCAGGACTTCGGGACGACCACCAACTAGTGGAAAGCATGTCCCAAGTTATCTGTTGATGGAAGACACCCCACAGTCTCATTACAGCCCTTTTGTTGAGATTGAGTTTTTTTTCATCTTCTTTTGTTTAATTAAAGGAAACAGTTTCTTTTGCAAAAGGGTAGAATCCCACACAGAATATCATAAGTGTAAAATTTCTTAGCCACCAGCAGCAACTTATGATATTCTGTGTGGGATTCGTCCGGGTTCATTTCAAAGGTTAGAAGCTCTAAATTTGTATTATGTTCTCGATATACAAACATAGTTTAACAGTATAGATATTGGAGTATACTAATGTGTTAAGTACACATTTTATGTAATGGTTATGTTTGTGGGAGCGGCTAATCTGTTAAATTGAGTTCGTAATACATGCTACCGTGCGATGCTGTAAACGGCGAGAAGCGAATGGGTTAACAATTATTTCCTTTTCAAACTTTGCTCTGGCGCTGATTGTTATATATGCTATGGACGTTAATGATTGTAACGTCGGATGGAGATGAAGATGAGCTCAACGACAATCATTATTTCGTTTATTATGCGGCAGAATGTCTTCGGTTGATGGTTTTTCATACACATATGTTCGCATCCTGCGGCATATCAAAAAAACATACGTACAGGCGTTACATACCAATTATTCGGGTAAAAAACATTCAAAGGAAATAACACTTTCAACATCCGGTCTGGATGATGGTGAGGTAAACTCCATGGTGCATGCAAGATACAGATTGAAATGTTTTAGGGTTACAACTTTTAAGATTCTAGAGCCGTGATTCTCTGGAATACCTTTCGGTATAGGATATCATATGACGCCAACATGCGCTTAAGTCCAACATTCCTTCTTTTATATTTTCCGAAAAAGGGTAAAGTTGCTCAAAGCGTTTGCCACGTGCCTTAGTCTTGTTTACTTGGAGGCAGGGAAGAAAAAGAAATATTTTTTAAACGCATAGATTTTCTGAAATCAATTGTTGAAGAAAATAAATCGGATATACGTTATTATGTTCACATTTAGCAATTTAAGAATTTTGAATCTCCTTAAACACGACCGGCGGCGTCGTTTTCTTAATGCGAAATGTATTTCTGTTGATTATTGCCAACATTCATCACACATCAATTCGTTACACATGACTAGACTCAAAGATTGTTGATATTTTTCAACATCCGATTTAGTTACCAATCTGTCGAAGAGAATGCTATTTCTTATGCCTCCGTCATTATTCTTTTTGACAGATTCATATATCTACAAATACGCGTGGCAATTGATCAAGGGAAAAAAAGCGGATGAAAATTCTTCAAGTTTTTCCTTAACCATTTTCTGACAGCACCTAGCAAAATCATAAGCCCAAAATAAAGACAAGAAAAAAGAATTTAGGTAAATCAACAAGTATTTCCTCTCGTTAAAATTTGATTTTCTGGCTAAGATGTTTCCAACAATTTAGATTAAATATTTCACATTTTTTCGATTAAATTACCCAGCTTCATTATTGATAAATAAAATTGAGAAGAATATTCAATTTTCGCTATTTTACGACTCAATTTGTATATTTTTAGAATAAAGATTGATTTTTTGATATACACGTGGATGTTCCTTGGTAAAAGCTTTTATTTAGCTTGCTTGCCTGTCTGTTTGTTCGTCAGGGCCAAATCTTGTCATCTAATTTTGATCCGACTAGTTTGAAATTTTGCACACATACATAACTACGATATTTTCACTACTTCGTCGTTGTAAGGATAACAGAAAGTCCTTTAAGGATATCGTGATCACACATAAGCTTTTTTTTAAATTAGTACATAATACAAAAAATACTTTTTTGGGTGCTGTGTATCAGAAATAAAACGAGATAAAAGCAAAAAAATAAAAAAAAATATTTATCTCGCTTTTGTTTCTGATATACAACGCCCAAGAAATTATTTTTCCCTATTCAGTACATATCGGGTCTTTCAATAAGGACATAACAATTTTGTATTTAAATAAAACACAGAATAATTGAGATATCGGTCTGAAATTTATTCCAGGTGTAGTGGACATGTTACATTTAAGTATGAAATTCGATGTCGTTCATATGGCCACCGCGAGCACGTTTGCTGATTGATTCTTTGGAGCCAATTTTCCACCACTCTTCCACACATATCGGCCGGAACGTTGGCAATTTCGCGATCGATATTGTTCCTGAGCTCCTCTAACGTTGTTGGCTTGTTGGCATAAACTAACGACTTAACATAACCCCATAAAAAGAAATCCAACGGCGTTAAATCGCATGAGCGATGTGGCCATTCGACCGGACCATTTCTCGAGATTACACGATTACCGAACTTCTCCTTAAATAGATCAATTGGTTGACCAGCTGTGTGGCATTGCTGGTTCGTGAACTTCACCATGATAAAAATGTAAATCTTGACTGACGTTTTAGCATTGCCAGATCATAAAAAAAGTTTTAGGGTGCGTTTTTATTAAAATACAAAATTGTTATGTCCTTATTGAAAAATCCTTTACATTTTTTTGAAAAAAAAATTTGTTTTTATTTATTTTTTATTAAATTTTTATTGAATTACATATTGATTTTCTCCGGAAGATTTTTAGGCAACGTTTTTTTGTTGTTGTCGTACACTGAATAATCAGAAAGTTACATCCCCCTCTGTTAACCACTAAACAAACGCAAAAACATAAAAGGACAAAAGGACCTTAAATACTGATAAAATACAAATAAATACGAAATACTGTAGGTTACTATATAGTACTAGACCACAAATTTAAGGGCTAATACTAAATGGTTAAGGATGAGGAAAAAGGGATCAGTGACATCTTAAATTCATGTGGAAAGGAGGGACTAGGCCCGGCCGTCGAATACGATTACCAGTTTAGGGGCTTTTCTATTGTCGAATTACAAATAGAGCAGATCATGTTGTTTATAGCAAAATTTAATGAAATTCATTTGTTGACATATTCCCTAAAGGCATATTGAATAGCAGTAGAAAATCTTTCGTTGACAGGCCGTAATCTTTTATATTAGTAAGAATATTAAATTTTGGTGGGGGAAAAAGTAACCAAATAAATAAGTCACTGGATTTTCTTTTTGTAGGCCGTGCGAAGAAGGTTTCCCATTACATGAAATGTACAAAAAAAGCATCAGGAATCGTAATTCTCATGTTAAATTTAAATATAGATACCATTAAAAAATATTGCCCACAAATTGGTGTTTTGTGGATACCCTTAAGATAGAGTAACAAATACTTTCGTTACTACGTCATTACCTATTGATTATAAGAAACCCAGCCAAGACTGACTTCCGAAAAAGTCGAAATTCTGACATATTGAAACTTTTTTTTTAAAAAGAAAGAACAGAACACCTCTAACGCCCGTCGTACACTTGAGCTAAGCGAGGTCAACTACGTGATCTAAGTTTCTCGCTGAAAGTAAAATCCTTAGCATTTGCATTGGTGACCGCACACTTCAGCGAAACTATGAAACGACATGGACTAAGCTCGCTTGCCTAGTTCAGACCTCAACTACGCGAACGAGTTCGCTGGCATCGCTGACACTCACACATCCACGGCGTTATACAGTGTAGAATCGGTATTTGCAAAAGTGTAGTATTTTGTCGACATAAATGTGTAAGTGCCAATTACCGAAAATATCGCCGCGTAGCTTAGCTCAAGTTAGCTCACGAGGTGAGCTAGCCCAGCTAAGCTATGTAACTAAAGCTAGGCTCGCTCACATAGCTTAGCTGAAGTGTATGGCGGGCGTAAAAATTCGACTTGTCAGATGTTTCTTGATTTTTGCCAGAAAACAAACCTGTCACTGATCTCGAAAACACTGATCTCGAATCTGGCGTTGGAATTTCGAAATTCGAAACGGAAAGTCCTGTAAAGATAACGATTTTTTTCCTGGGAAAAACTGGCATTATGCGGCGGTCACACGACGCTGTTTTTCCAGCGCTAGTGGCTGTTTGGCTGTTAGCAGCCGTTTCAGCAGCACCGTGTGAACCCTAGTAGGCTGCTATACTAACAGCAGCAGCGCGATGATTTTAGCAGCGCTATTGAAGTAGAGACCGTTCAACTTTGCCAGCGCTACTAGGGATCACGTGACCCTGGCACATGGTTTCTGAGCTGTCAAAAGTCTGATAAGTGGTAAAGTTTGTTTATTGTAAGTTGTTATTTTACGTTTATTTATTTAAATTTGTGTGCTACGTTTATTACTTAAAAAATCGCCCAGATTCAAATGTCAAACCACTGTTTTGCTAATTGCCAGCGCTACTAAAGTATAAATCGTGTGAACCCTCTCAGTACGCTGGCTGCTGTTGCTACTTGCCAGCGCTAGTAACCAACAGCAGCCAGCGGCTGGCAAAACAGCGTCGTGTGACCGCGGCATTAGGGGTTTTTGGGACACTGATCAGGAGTCTGATGTTGGAATTTCAATCTTCGAAATGGAAGTTCTGGTGGCATAACGACTTTTTCTAGTTTTTAAGTTATTTCACGGTATTTTGTTGCAAAAAAAATTATGCAAAAAATTTCAACTCGACGCCGAGGCCTCGGCGAAAAATTATGCAAGTTAGTTGTATTTTAAACCTAAAATATTTTTTTTAAAGGGTGGGTTTTATAATGTTGTGTTTAATTAAGTTTCCTACATCCAATACGAATACAGTCGAATCTGGATAAGTCGAACCTGGGTAAGTGGGAAATCTCTATAACTGGAATGGAAAATTTAGTTCTAGCGTTTCTAAATAAAATTGGGAACTTAGCGTAATTGGGACAACTCTTTAAGTGGGACCCGTGGGACGATCCCGTGAGATCTCACTTATCCAAGTTCGACTGTATACGAAGTAAAAAAGGAACTCAAAATTAATAAAGAAGTTTAGATAAGTTTACTTTGTTAGATAAATAGATCGATTGTTTGAAATTGAGCACCTCAATAACATGAAATCATTTTGCATGCCATTTACATGCTGGCAAAGGAACGAATGGGGTTTCATTTTATTCACATTCAAAATCAATATCCTCTGTATTTTATGTGTTATCAGGAGATTTATATAAATATAAATATCCATAACTAAATGTGGAGTTTCGTGTGCTATTAGATTGGATTTTTACTTTCCTCTTCTATAGAAGGAAGGTATTGTATTGATGACGGAGACCGACTCGAGAACCGGGCACGGGTGCATTTGTCTGTCAGTTTGCCCGTTTTAAGTATCTGAAATAACTCGAGAACGCGTTGACCTAGCGACTTGAAATTTTTCGTAAATGCGTTTTACAAAAGTCGTAGTTTTCTATCAATTTTTGGAAAATTAACGGTAACTATAACGGGTACCTCCCATATATTTTTTTTAATACCGTTTTTTGAAAATTTCTCGCGCTCTTGGGAAAATACGAAAATGACGAAATTTAACCCTATTCCTGTCAGGCTGTGAATTTCGAACCAATATAGATGATTTAATACATGTTTTAACGCAAAATCAATTTAACAAAAAAACATAAAATTTATTCTATATAACAGTAGCGTAGTGACCAATAATAAAATACATTAAATTGATTTTGCGTTAAAACATGTATTAAATCATCTATATTGGTTCGAAATTGAATAGTGACTCACAGTCACAGCCTGACAGGAATAGGGTTAAAGGACATAAAATTTTCTACATTTTGTCTTTAACGGTTTTTTGTATCTCTAACGGTTTTCAAGATATTTGAAAAAATTCAGTTTTTTGAAAATCTCTTGAAAACTATTCACTTTTATGAAAAAATGCATATAATCAAATTTATAGGAACTAAAATTTTATACATTTTTTGTTTCAATGATTTATACATATTTCTATTGGTTCTCAACATATTTAAAAAAAAATAGGTTTTTTAAAAATTTCTCGGAAACGATGCGCTGTTGTGAAAAATTCCTTATAGCTAAATTCAAAGGGAATGAAATTTTATGCATTTGCCCCCTTAACGGTTTTTACGTATCTTTAACGGTTCTCAAGATATTTCAAAATATATTTTTTTTACATATTGTATTTTTTCCGAAACTAAATATTGCAGAGGAAAGCTTTGTGTTGATCATAACTGATATTTTTTTTAAATTAAAACCGATGAGCTTTCATATCAAGCATAAGTGGTTACTAAATGCGTGATTTTTTTTTATCGAAATCAATCTTTGCGTCCATAGGATTATTTACACATGTTTTAAAAGTATTTGTATAGCGCACCCACTTTTATTCTAATAGTAATATTTCATATAACCACGTCAACACACGCGTGTGAAGCATATTCATAGAAAAAGTTCAAAAACAAATCCGGAATGTAAAATTTCCTTGTTCAATTTACTTTATCGATTTTTTAGATTCAGTGGAATGTACACAAAAAAACGAAGCGGAGATGGTTTTTTTCAATTCTGACAATTTAACACATAAATCGATTACATAACTGGATTGAATTTTTCTTACAGAAAAGGTATTTAGTAGAAACAAAGTGAGGAAAAATCGGACATTAATAGCTGAACAGCTTTCCGACATAGTTACGATCTTATGTGTAAATTTTCGCAGAAAACTCTTGTTGTATAAGGCCAGCCATACAAAATATGTATAACTTAGGAAGAACTTCGTAAACTTCCAACATAAAAGCTTTTAAGTGTCTGCAAAAGGCGACCATGCTTTATGCATATATGAGTATAAACGGAAGGCGCAACTGGAGCCAATTATGTGAATTTTTGAGGTAGGTATCCAGAACTGTCTCTGTGCCAAGGTAGAATAAACCGACCTCAAAGTTTTCCCACGAAAATGGCAAAATGTATAGCCATGGTAAGCATAGAGAAATTGCATAAAACGCAAGGAAGCAAGGAAAAAAAAAAATAATAATACTTGCAAAGGATATCTAAACCTGTGACTTAACTACTAGCAGTCATGCACTTTTGGTAAGTCCAAAGGATTTTTGGTATATATACAATATTCCATGGTATATAATAAATTCCCATATGTGTATTTACAGTTATTGTGCAGCCATTATTGGATATCCTTTGGATTTGGAGTATTCATGTACGAGACGGCCGTCGTCATGGAATACCAAGTTTCAGACATCATTCGCAAAAACAATAGACTATAAATGGTGAGGATACCTAAAAGGGCGACCTTATGTCAGACGGTTTTCGAGAAGGTGGCGAGGGAGTGCTCCCGATTTATTGAACATACTACGATCAATAGTCTGTCCTCTCGGATATAGAGTGCAATATGTTTTCACTTATTTCAGGAATCCTTCACATAAAATAACAGACCACTTGAGTTTATTTCGTTCACGTTGATATTGGCTATGAAGGCACTTGAATTTCTTTTTTTTTTTCAAAAATACTATCCGAGAATAAGCTTAATCGCAATATAGGCAAGGTTCATTTGTACGTTATTAGAAAAAATTGTGCAGTACGTTATTTGTTGAGGCTTAAATGGTATTCGAAGAATTCCAAAAATATCGATGTATTGATAGAAATTTCATTCAAAGATATTTTAAGCGAAAATATTTGTAAAATTTCTCTTTAATTCGATATTTTTACGTGTGCCAATAAAATACGTTTTACAGATATTCTTGGTAATCCTACAAATTCGGGTAACTATGTGTGTTAGAAGAGCTTTTCGAGTGAAAATATAAAAATAAATAAATAAAACAGTAAAAACGCTTTTATTAGAAATCTTTTTTGGTCGACCATATTTCTCGGATTAGCCGAGACAGTCCCGTACTCAGGCATGTTGTCAATTTAGTTTTATGTTATACTAGCAGACCTTCGTGGCCAGCTTAAAGTTTTTTGCATAAATTTTAGAATACCAAAAAACCATAACTAACTTCAAAACTTTTGGGAAAAAAACGTTTTCTTTACAGGACCTTCCGTTTCGAATTTTGAAATTCCAACACCAGTTTCGTGATAAGCAACCCGGAAAACCTCACAATGCCAGTTTTTGCGAGAAAAATTGGAAACAGGACATTTGCGTTATCCTGTCAGGACATTCCGTTTCGAAATTTGGAAATCTAACCTAGTTAAAAAGCTGCTCCTGACAACACAGATCATTTTGCAAAAAACCGCGTAAAAATCGGTCAAGTAAATTTTGAGTTTTGTAATCTCAAACAGACACACTCAGAAAAATGGAGGCTAACTCGACGACCTACATACGGCGTAATTGGCCTCGGGCAGGCGCGCGTTCGCCTGCATGTGGGCAAGTAAAACTGAGTTGACCTGTGGTCGGAGAAATTCTGAAATTAAGCCAGCAGCAGGTGAACTAGGGCATTGGGAGCTGCACGAGTTGACCTTAGGTAGGTTAACTCTGACCGCTAGCTGGCTTACAGAAACCTCTGTAAGGTCAGAGTTAACCTGACAAAAACTTGACCTGAACATTTTTCTGAGTGCAGACCAACAAACATCCATGTATATAGATGTAAAAAACAGTAAAAAAACTATTGCAAATTCAGCAAAATATAATTTATTTGAAATGTAGGTTGATCTAAACGTTTTTCGCTTGCGGCGCGTATTTCTGAGTTATTTTCTTTAAGAACGCAAATATATCTCGAACATTGTCGACTGTGGCGCATTTCTCTTTAACCCGTTAAGGAAATAAGCCTCGAAGCTCGAATTTGTTATAAAATTTTAGTTCTGATCAACACAAAACTTTTTTAGCAATATCTAGAAAAAAATATGTAACAAATAATATTTTTTCAAATATCTTGAGAACCGTTACAGATATAAAAAACCGTTAAAGAAAATTTCAAATCGATAAGTCAACGCGTTCTCGAGGTTTTTAAGATACCTACAACGGACAGCCCGACCGACTGACAGACAGATGCACAGACATCATCATAATTTTCCCGGAAACGGATTTTGTACTGAAAATAAACTTTCTATCTTCCCCCGTTTTCGAGTCGGTCTCCGATATGAATACAATACTTTCCTCAATACTTTTCCCAAAATGCGCCTAGAATTTTGTACTCGGCCTAGAAATAAAAATCTGCTAAAAAAAATAAATTTTGGCCACACTTACTGTTACATATATGTAACGTTGGTAATTTTTTTTAGAACCCAAAAAACACGAAAAATGTAGGACTCATATAGCTTTGTAGCATAACGCCATATTTTGTTTATAAATTTCACCTACGGCGTATATTTTTCAGTGATGATGTAGAGCAACATTCTCTTTACTTCTCGTATATTCGTATTTTTTGTAGGAATCTATATTATTATTTTTCTCCATGTTTCTAATAACCCTCCAACCCCTGAAATATGACGTATCTTATGGACCAGTCAAATTTCCTGAACCCTTGCGTTTCCGGCTTATATGTTATAAATAGATTTCACTGTACTTACGAATCTTGCAAATTGATTTAATTTTTTGAACTCTTTTTAGATCCAGGAATTTGTAAATATGCACAGTGACACTTTCTTGGCACTCATGCAAACACCCACCGAGCAAAATAAGTTAAGAAAACTTACTCACATTGAGAAATTGTCGTCAGAGATAAAAAAAAAATCCAACCTCTAAAATAGTTTAAATTTGTGGTTTTGAATACAAGTTGATGTGCTGTGGCAATAAGAAAAGCAAATAATTTTCGATGAATTCTTAAAATCAATGATTCTGTGGTTTCAAACATCCGACATTTAAGTTTTTTTTCCTGTCTACTGACAACATTTATTCGATTTCCTCACAATTTTCCACATTTTCCGCTTTAATACCCCCCACAAAACGAGAGAATTTATAGTACCGCAGAACATCCTTAAGTAGCATCAACCACCCAGTTGAGGTTCGTTTTCGATTCCTATTGCATAGGAAGACTGCAAAATTTCGATCAAGTCGCCAAGATGCACATTAGTATGCACTCTGGTTATATATAGGGGCTAGAAAGCAATTGCAAGGAGCCATCGAGAAAGAAATACTGTTGCATATTCTTGGAATTTACTGAAGAGGAAAATCTGACATATAAGAAAACGGAACTCACTACTGTGCAGCCCAATACATTAGAGAGTTGAATTTTATTCTGACAAACAAAAAAAAAATAGAAGAAAATATTGAGAATAGAATTCCCTACCAATTTACATGTCGGCTAGAAAATATTGCCTCGCTACGGCTTGATGGCGTTTCAAGGCTTTTCGGATCTGCCTTTCCGTGGAACTAGTAGATGTAGTAAAATGGCATTTGGTGCAATATTTAACTGGAGAAACCCTATGATATCCACTATGTGCTCATATATTTCGTTTACGTGAATGTGTGGCACAGTGCTAAGCGATTATGCATATGGGATCCTTCTAGCGAGATTCAAAACCCTTTGCGGATGATTTTATATAGACTCAGGGCATATACTTAAATTCTTGAACACTCTTTAGGTAGACATATATGGGAATCTATATCATGATCTTATAGTACTAGTTGGAGCCATAAATTAAAAAAAAACACCGACGATCCCGGGAAATCTTTTTTCAACCGTTGGGAAGATGGAAAAACCTAGCAGTCTTATTTCATATTAACGGAATTTTCTTATACCAGCCGACAGACGACGTCGACATTTAAGTCGTATTGGTCGCACATTTTACGTTCAAGGATAAAATGCATACTAATACGTGGCAACACAATATTGGGGATGCTTTTTACACCGCACACGTAATAACAACAAATTATTCCGGTTAACGTAAATATTTATGAAGTTTGTTTACGAAATAGTGTCATTAAGTCAAAGGTAAACGTTGGCCAATTACCCTAAACATCTTAAAGAGTGAATATCTTAAGCGGTATGCTTAGCTAGTGTTTGTTTTCGGTGATCCTTCTATCCAGCACAGGAGCCTCATTTTAACTCTGCACCCTCCGAATTGGTCGCTTGTCAATTTTCCTAATTTAGGTGGCTGCGGTGTCTATCGTGCTGATGCTGATTTTTCTTGTTTACAAGCTACATCACGATAATGGTCTTGTATAGCCAATTTTAGGATCTTGATGGCGCCTTTAAACTTTTATCCATTTCCAGGCGGAAAGATAAATAAAAGAAATTTCAGAGTCTCGGTCGCCTAGGAAAACTTGAATGGAATGTGACTGTATAGTTGATTGTGGTTGTCCTATTGGGACTTTTTCCTTGTTTCGATAATGTTCGTGTCTTGGAGATAAAACTCTTTCAACAAAAAAAATATAATTTAAAACGATTAGTTGTGTTTAAAAAAACCTTGTATAAGGAAGCCATAAAAAACGGGTAACGAATAGACGCGATGGAAATTTTTGTTCCATCTCGGTAAAGTTAAAGACAAACTATAAATTTCTTTGGGAAAGAGTTTTACCAAATGAAGAAAAATTGAGGTTTGCATAAAAGTTACTTAACTTTTCAAATAATTATCCCCTTTTTTTGTGTAGCAAAATAGCTTGAAAAAGTAATTCTCCTTTTCTGTAAATGTCATTTGTGAATATATTAATTTTTTTAACTACTTTACGATTTGCTTTCTAGAAATTACGTTCCTTAGTTAAAACACTTATGGCGTATTCGAATGGTCTGCTCTTTTTGCTCGAAAATTGCTCGATCTAAATTTAAAATCGAATAGAAAATTTTGACCAATTTTTTTTAATTAAATTATATTAAATTATTTCGATTTCAGTCTCTAAAATTTGAAAATTTGATTCTGGCTTTGTTTTTGGTGCCTAAATTTTAAGAATTTGGCTATGATTTTAATTTTGCTTCTTAATCTTTTAAAAGTTAATTCTGGTATTGGTTTTGTTTCCTAAATATTCAAAATTCGGCTCTGGTTTTGGTTACTAAAATTTCAAAATTTAGTTTTGGAGCCAAAAGTTTAAAAATTTGGTTTTGGTTTTGTTACTAGGAGCCGTTTACATATTTATGACATTTTATTAGACGTATGTTACTTGGTGGTATACAATTCATGTTGGACGACTGTTAGTTACATTACAACACAAAATTGTAGAAGTATATTCTGCACGAAGGCTATATTTGAATTTAAAAAAAAAATCGTCGGAAACAATTCGATTTTTGAAGAAAACTTATTCTGCGAGAGATGAATAAGTATCGCAAAAATAATTTCTTAAGGTGCCGGTCCACATGAGAGTAAATACGCGAGTGATTCTCAAAAACTCTCGAGAGTTACTCGCAAGATGTTGTCCATTTGAGAGTTAATTTCGGGGATTAATCTCCTCCGGTGAGCAATATCTTGATTTTTTTTGACTTCTTGTTTTGGCGAGTTCTCGAGAGCGACTGGCAAAATTCAAACGCCTTTCGTATCTGGCGAGTTACTCTCCGACCGTTCAGTGGAGGCGTGTCCACTAGAGAGTAGAATCACTTTTGACAGCTCGCAGAAACTAGCTCGCGAGTTTTTGCGAGTTTCTGCGAGCGACTCTCAGAGACGTGTCGTGTCCATTTGCGAGTAGCTGCTATCGAGAGGTTCTCGCCGGCATTTACTCTCATATGGACCGGCACCTTAAGAGAGAAAAACATAAAATTTCATTAAAAATTTTATTCTACATTTCCCAAATTGCAAGCGCATTACTTACAAAGCATTAGCGTGTTTAAAAACCAGCATTTTTATGATTTTACACACGAAATTCATATGCTTTGTGTCGACATTGTTTGCTACAAAATGTTGTTTGTTTTCTTTTCTGGTGGCACGTGCAAAATTCTTTTTCTACACATAATATGGCTTTCGTTTAATATTTATGGTAACAACGGCAACAGATGTTAAACGATTTCAATTTCACATTTACTCTAATATACTTTGCGTACGGTGCATTTTCATATTAAAAAAACTCACAAAATATGCACATAAGGAGTGGTTATTTTTTTTATTATTAAAACAGATGTCAACATTGATTTAAAAAACATACGGATGATAATTAAAGACTTTCAAACAAATTAGATTTTTATGGAATTTTCCATAATATGCGATTCTCTCTTTTTAATGACGCAAAATTGTCATGCTCTGATACCTTAATTCACCTTTTTTCATATTTTTGAATTATTATCATAGTCCTCCTCATTATTTTGTAATAAATTACATAATGAACTTCAAACCATATATTTTTTTAATAAATTTTAGGGGAAAACAAATGAGATTCTTCACTGTAGTTTTGATGCTGTCACAATTACAGATTATTGCCTTCAATTCAGATCATTTGACAGGAAATCCGGGAAATTACAATTATTATGAATTTTTCCAGTTCCCCGGTATTCATAGCTCGTTAGCCAGTGCCGTAAACTCGTTAGTTAGTAATATGTCAACTTATAGCCATGTTTTGAATAGAATTATCTTCAAGTTTGTTTGATGAGAGTTCAAAATATGTGCATTCCGCTTCAATTGTAACCAAATGCATTGTGATCGAAACAAATCTTGTTGCCCTTCGATTACATATGTTTGAGCATACGACGGGTATTTGTAGGCAGCAGCATTATTATGCTCGTAGAACGTAGTAAAAGTTCATTCACTGGTATTCACTTCCTATAGCGACTCCGACCGACTATCAATCAGCGGACATATTGTTTGGAAAGAATCACAATCAGAGAAACTACAATATTAGATTTTCGGGATGGGAATCTAATATGAAACTTCCGTGACTAGTAATCAGCTATGAAGCATTTACCATAACTACAAACTCAAAGTATACAATCGACCCTTACTGCTGCTATGCATTGTTGACCAGCGATGCAAACCAAAAACTATTTGAATGTGATTCGGTATTGTTTTATGGGTGAATTGCATTTCAAGTCAATGGCTTTTGTTCCAAAAATTTCAAAATTTGGTTCTGGCTTTGGTTCCAAAAATTTCAAAATTTGGTTTTGTTTCCTAAAATTCCAAAAATTTGATTCTGGTTTTGATTTTGGATCCAAAAATTTCAAAATTTGATTCTGGCTTTGGTTTCAAAAATTTCAAAATTGGGTTTTGGTTCCTAAAATTCCAAAAATTTGGTTCTAGTTTTGATTTTGGTTCGAAAAATTCCAAAATTTGTCTCTGGCTTTGGTTCCAAAAATTTGGTTCTAGTTTTGGATCCAAAAATTTCAAAATTTGGTTTTGGTTCCTAAAATTCCAAAAATTTGGTAATGATTTTGGTTTCCAAAATTTCAAAAACCTTGTTTTGATTCACTGAATTTTTAATGGTTTTGTGGTTTTGGTTCTTATGCAAGAGGGGTAGTGGGCATATGGTACTAGATTTTTTGGTACTAGATTAACATAAAAAAGTGCTGGACTCTAAATCTGGTCGCAAATAGAAAATGATAAGAATTTTTCGACCCCAAAAATTCAAATTTGAACCTAGCGGAACTAACTACAAAAGAAACTTTTGTTTTTGGTTTGGTTACAGGATTTGTCTTAAAAACTGGTTTGGTTTCGGTTCGGCCATCTTCTTTTTGAAACTGGGTTGGTTTCGGTTTAGCCATTTTTTAAAAAACTGGTTCGGTTTCTGTTCGACCATTTTTTTTAGAGTGGTTCGGTTTATGGTTTGGTTTTGGTTCACTCCATTTTTAATGGTTCACTGGTTTTCGGTTCGGTTCAAAAAACTAGTTTGCATCTCTGTTTATCATACCAAATCAAGGTGCACAATTGACCCTTATTGCTGCTATGCATTATTGACAAGACCATGTCATTGAGCCAAATGAATTGATTTCTGGTATATTTGGAGGAAACCTTGTTGAAACGTAATATTCTCCAAGCTCAACGCGACAACGTAAAAACTCTAATTATCCTTGAATCCCTCCAAATTTTTATGGAAAAACACTACGAATGTCACATGCGGGTTTTTTCCGACCTCCTACCACCCTCGGCTTAATTTAAACATCCTGTTTTTTGTAGTTTCCCGTTTAATGATCTTTTGTGTTTCATCTCTGGGGAAAAGTGGATTAGCGCCAGCTTACAAAACGATTGATTGCTTTCCAGGAAATTTTGCTGCTGGGTGGTGGCTTTTCTTCCTGGTAACATCATTTCATTTTCCGCCACATTCAGTGGAAATTCTTAGGCGTGAGATTCATTCAAAGCAAATCGATTTTTACTGAATTTAATTGATTGAGTTTGGAAAAGATTTCTAATTGCACGAATGTGATGAGCGTTGTCGTCCTAAAAAAAGTTCATAGAACTTTGGCTTGAAATATTCAAGTGATTGACGAGCTCCGATTAGCACTTGGGGGTTTAAGGACTATTCCCTTTTGAATATTATTTTGTATTTCAGTAAAAGAATAATCGATTTCCTAGAATTAAATTAGAAATACCGTGTTTGAAATTAGTTCAACATTTTGGTAATAACAAGCAAAAGGTAGCTAAATTTAAACTTGAATAGAGATTTTTCATTTATTATTATTCACAAAAATAGGATGATAAAATTTTCGTGCTGATGTTTAGCCACACGGAATCAAGTGAATTAATTCCATTAAAGTCTTACACAATATTCGTTTTAAATCTGTGAAAATATTTAATTTACTTGATTGATGTGAATTTAAGGCTTGATAATAAATTTCAATTCTATGAGATTGGCATCGTAAGGTGACTTAAATTAATTTAATGACATTTTACACTTAGCTAGATTTATCGAGATTCAGTGTTTCACGAAGTGTGTGCCTATAGGAAATAAGTAGGTGCCTAAAAATGCTTACAAGAACACAATCATTAAGTTTGAATGAATTTCAGGCGATTATTTAAGGTAACTCAAGCAAACGTCACGATTAATATAAATCCTGCTTGTGAACTAGCATTTTTGGGCTTAGATTATTAACAAAACTTATGTGAGCATATTTTATTACAAACTGATCCTAGTTAAAGAATTTTTCATACGTTTCAAAAATACCGAAAAAATCCAGAAATCACATTCTTAACAACTTTTGAGACTCGATTAAAATCCCTTCAGCGGTCTAGGATATTGAAGAGAAAGGGCTTGACGGACAGAGGAGCGAGGTTTTTTTAAATGGAAAATGTTTCTTTGCGAGATATTTTTTCCAACAAAGGAAACCGCATCCCAATCGGTCGATCGATTCAAAAGTTATCAGGCCAGGAGTATCGAAAAAGAGGGGAGAGGTCTAGGTATCCTATCCTTTATTCTGCAAGTAACTCTACCTGTTTATGTATGATTGTTCCAGCATCACGCGAAAATGGCTAAACCGATTTTTTCTTAGTGTCAACCCTATAGAGAAAAGTTAAAACCATTTATTTTAACTTCTTGAAACTGCTCAGTTATGTGTGTGTCTTACCACACACACACACACACACACACACACACACACACACACACACACACACACACACATTTGGCGTTTCGAGGTCAAATGTATCCTTAAATTGAAAGCTTCACACTTGCAAGATACGAGTAACTCCATTTTGTTGTCTTTCTTGACGTCTTTGTTTTATTCCAGAATTGACCG
The DNA here is from genome assembly GCA_964034945.1 of Chrysopilus asiliformis. Lineage (NCBI taxonomy): Eukaryota > Metazoa > Arthropoda > Insecta > Diptera > Rhagionidae > Chrysopilus > Chrysopilus asiliformis. The sequence continues at coordinate 13,806,148 of OZ035960.1, forward strand.
TAAATTTCCCAGTTAAAAACCTCCCGGACGTCCTGGACACCCTTAAAAAGACAATGGTGTCTGGGGGAAAAAACGTTGGGCAACTTTACATACAGACAGACAGAAAAATTTCAAAAAATGATTTTTTGGCTTGAATAGACTGCATTCAATGTACAGGCATGTGTCGATTTACGACGTTTTTAGGCGGGTAAAATTTCGTAATTTTGAGTCGTTTATCGAATTTTTATCGTCCTGTGTCGGGACCGGGAACAAATCATTGAGCGTCGTATATCAAAACATTTTATATCGAGGTGTGTTACATCGAGAGATGCTTGTGTATTGAAACTTCTGATAAAATTAAAAAAAAAAACGTTTCCTTTTAAAAATTATCCCCCTTACAATCTTTTTATATATAATATAGATAATGAACCTGACATAAAATTTTTAAAATTCAGTTATAAGTATATCGGAAAGTTTTTTTACGTCTTCATAAAAATTGGCAATCGTACAACAATTTTTCTGCAGAAAGCAAGTCTTTTCCGTCCCGAAAAAAAGGTAATTCGATTGAACAGTATCCTGACATGGGCATACCTAAACCATATTGTGATTTTTTTTAAAATCAAAAGAAAAGTCGACAAAAAAAGTCGAGTTAACAAGGCAACATCTTGTCGAAAATCAACATCAAGCCATCTGTTAGTTCTAACTTTGACGTTACTTCTTAAAGCATAAATCTGAACATCTCAATTACATGACGTCAATGCCATATGCAAATTTAATCATGTCCATCAGATATTTTCAGTGTTGAAAAGGAAACAGGACACGTTCCACAAAAGTCTTTTATCATCCCTTAGCTCTTGTGCTTGTCGAATGGATTTCTTAGGACGAGACGTCTATTTACGTATTCAATGTAGTCTCGTCCATACACTTTTGGACGTACTTTGAACAAATGTTCCCCACTCGAGTACATTAGTGAATGATGCAAAATACGATCCAGTATAAAGTCGTGCTGTGCCATCCGATCCCTATGGTATTTTCAAAAAACCTTCAAATCGTTGGGACACATACGGTCAAGGTTGTATCCGTAAGTTTCGAAGTATGAGCTGAATTGGCAAAAACGTGCAGCACAAGAATGTATTTAAAAACTAGGTATCTATACAAGAAGCAGTAAGACCTGAATTAATGGGAACAGTTGGAAAATACGGCCCGTAATCAACGAAAGGGTGACACTAAACGAGAGTAAGGGAAACACGCAGGACGGAGACAATTGGGGTTTTCTGGAATAAACATAAAAAGTGCGGAGTCCTAAGAAAGTGCTAATGCTGCCTAATCGTGTGGAAAAACGGAAAACGTTTGCATGACATGAAAATAAGAAATTCGAGATTCTTCAGGAAAGCAAAAACTGGTTTTAAAGAGGAAGCAATACAAAATGCAGAAGCAATGGAGGGAAAAAGTTTTTCATGTCATGTTTCGAGAAAGGAGATTTTGTCTTAATTTGTGTCCCTGAGGGTTTATCTTTTCCGAGTCCTTTAGTGACAACATCGAAACAAGGATAAGCACCTCAAGCTCCGTTCAGCCTAGAGCTTGTTGGGTTGCCTATTTTACACTAAAGCGATCAAATAACCTAAGAAAGGCTACAGTATCCAAATAAGTGGTAATAGTAAAATACCCTAAATGATGTGTAACAAGTATTATTTAGTTAAAAAAATAAAATAAAATTTCTATAGGTTTGTTTCATAGTGGGAGCTTAGCTTCAGCGCAAATTGAGCTGACATTTTTCGCTTATGTCTCTTAACCTTTAGACCAGGGGTCTCCAAGATAACTGTCTCTGTACAACCACCACCACGTCGAAACCACCACAACCTGAACTCGAAGCATTTGCTACTCGGCATTCAAAACCTCATTACAAATCTAATAAATATTAAGCAGACGAATGACATCCTCTTGCATCGAAAGTCTGAAACAAACTAACTACAAATCAAACTGCATATCGATTCTAGCTTAGTGGTGGTGGAAAGGGATGTTCGATCACGTTCGGCGGCCTTTCGTTCAGGTTCGTTTTTCTGAATGCTAATGTAAGATAGTATTGACAAAAACATTAATGTGGGCAAAGTAAAATGTGTCTGGCTCAATAATATGTACGAGGAGCCGCAAGAGCCAAGGCCTGGAGATGCCTGCTTTAGACTACCGTGGTGACACCCATCGGGCTCACATATAGTCTCGCCACCTCTACGGATTATGTAGATTTTAAATGTATAAAAAATCAAAATGAAAACCTATAATTTTAATGAAAAAATACCGGTAGTATAAAGGTTAGCTAAATGGTGGTAAAGTAAACGTAAGAAATTCGAAAAAAAACCCCGAAAGTGTTTTATTCTGCTTCATACATCATACAAATGCGCTTTAAACATTTATGATGTGATCATGGAGGGTATATGAATCATTTTAGAATCTTTTGATGGTTAAAAGTATCTGCCTTCAAAGAATCGTTTGACATCGGTTTGATTATTTGCGTTTCGTATGGGAATTAAATTAACATGTGAATCCAGTTATCTGTATGTACCTTAACTAGTTGAACATAAACGTGTTGACGTATACATGATGCACGCGTGTTCCCTTTACAGTAGACGACATCAAATAAATTTGATATATTTCAGCAAATACTCAATTTTCAAGCAAGCATTCACCCCGAAGCTCCAGTTCAGGTTATATCCCATATTCTCAGCATAAGTTGAGCAAGGAAGTGGATGCTGTTTTGAACTTTCACCCCAAAATACCATCCCTTATCCCATGTGAGATCGAATTTTTGTCTACATGTTCGCAAGTAAGAAATTATTTTCAGGCGCTTTGGAATTGAACTTGATTTACATGTAGCATAGTTACAAGTTTACTGAATCCGAGTATGTGATGTATTGAAGCGAAAAATCTAGCTCGAAATAGAATCAGACGAACATGGTATCGACATCTATGTGTATCGAAAAGTATAGAAAAATAACTTAAGGAATTTTAAAATTAGATTTCTGAAAATTATGGATTAAGTTCTAGCTTCAGGCTTTATTATATTCCTTATATTTGGTCTTCATGTTTTTGTTTGGCATATAATATGAAAAATTTCTTTTATTCCTTAGGGATCGTTTACATCTGACACTTTATCCCGCGGATGTTATTCTTCGACACTAAATTCATATTAGACAACCATATACAATATGTCATAAAATTCAAAAATTTATTCCTGAAAGACTCCAGAACTCGAATTTTTTCATATGGAACCGGTTGAATAAATCCAATTTCTGACAACTTTTCCTAAGTGCATTTATTTCGCGATTGATAAAAAAATTCGCGAAATAAATTCTGAATAAAATTTGCGGAGAAATTCATGAAGAAATCGTAAATGTAATTAAGAGAGATTATAATATAGAGTGCGGATATCAGCACTTAATAGACTGTCCTATTGAGTAGTGCAATCTATTAACTCCAATTAGAACAGTCTATTAGGGCAGTTAGAACAGTTTTCTTTCCAGATTAGAACAGTCTGTAAACAATTTTTGAATTTATTAAAACAATTACGACTTTGCTAATTTTTTTCGATACCCCAGAAATGAGTTTTTTAATTATATTAAACGATTTCGGTTATTTTGGTAATTTTTTGTAACAATGAACCAAATTTTTAAAGTTTTTCACGCGCGTTTCTCACATTGGCGGCCATTTTCACGCGTCCCATTGTGTCACTAACAGTTGCGATTTGTTTTGAATATCTCTGCAAATTTTATTCAGAATTTATTCCGCGAACTTTATTTATCTAACGCACAATAAATTCACTTAGCAAAATTTGTAAAAATTTGAATAATTCTGAATTTTGTGTAAACGGTTGTGCAACGTGAATGTAATGTCGAAGAATAAAATTCGCGGAATAAAGTGTAAGATGTAGGCGATCCCTAAGAAATTATGAACATATCTCCACTGACTCTGAAAACAAGCGTATCTTTCCCCCTCTCCCTCCTCCTCCCTCGCATATGCTCCCATCGCTAATGTAAGTGAATTATATGAGAGAAGCAGAGAGATATTCACCGAATGGAAGGAATCTCTCTATAGTTCCAAAAAGTACTGGCTAAAATTCAAAAGCTTCGAAAAGCTCTAGTTCTAAAGGTGCCGCTCCACATGAGAGTAAATACGCGAGTAACTCTCAAAAACTCTCGAGAGTTACTCGCAGGAGGTTGTTCATTTGAGAGTTAATTTCGGCGATTTTTCTGCCGCTACTAGCTTCTAGCGTTCTCGAGAGCTACTAGCGAAATTCAAACGCTGTTTGTATCTGGCGAGCTACTCTCCGAGAGTTCAGTGGAGGCCTGTCGACTAGAGAGTAGAATCACTTTTGACAGCTCGCAGAAACTAGCTCGCGAGTTTTTGCGAGTTTCTGCGAGTGACTCTCAGAGACGTGTCCATTTGCGAATAGCTGCTATCGAGAGGTTCTCGCCGGTATTTACTCTCATGTGGAGCGGCACCTTAAAACTGCTTGATCAGTCAAAGTTTCGAGTCATAAAATCGTATGATTTTCTAGACAAACAAAAATCTTATTCAATTACCCTCGAACTTTCTTACTAGGATTTTTGATGTATGGAACGTACCCGCCACTATGTTAAGTACACTTCTAGTGACATGCCGTACCTCAATTGTGGCTTGTCTGTTGCTATGATGTTTCCCTATTTCAACACTATAAAAATTGAAAGGGATGTTAAATGGCGCATAATTTAAATTTGACTTTGATCGTAATTTCTATATGATCTACTTTAATCAAATTTCACATTTATCCATATTGTCTCTAGAAAAGTAATTAATTTCGTCTCGAATTTTACAACAATACGAATTTGTCAATGCAGCAGTCAGTGTCCGCGAAAGAGCCCTTTGTTTCTTCGTCACATATAGGAAACTGTTGGATGACGATCATAGATTATGGGGTAGCAATAGTTCGCGTAATGTTTACCATGGTTCGATGGTCATCTTTTGACCTGATGCTACGTTAGTTTTTTTTTTGGATCTAGTGATGTGCACTGAAACACAACACATCCGCACATCATGTCGCTTTAATTTTAGCTTCTATGGCGTTAAGGTCTAATGGTTTTTGGGTTCGGTTGTGATTCGTGTGCATCGAGCCGTTGTTTTTCGTGGAAAACGCCTTCGGAAGAGTTACAGGCACGTGTCATAAAACTGAACAAAATTGATGTTGCAGTATGAAATCTTTATTTTCTACGGAAACTGTAAAACATTATTGAAAATGGCTTCGCTGACAAAGAAAAATCTTTGTGAAAATTCTAAAATGTTCTTCTTTATGCAACATTTTAGAAAACACGGTCATAGTTTGATTGATGTCAGCTGAAGAGAATTCGGAAGTGGGATTTTATTGTCAATTTTGTCGTCTAAATTGACATCGGCATTAAATCAACTCAATTTTAATTAAAAGATAAGCAAAAAAAAAAAAAAACTAAAATCTCTTCTTGCCATATTGAGTTTGGTAAACCCACGTGACTTAACTTTTACAGGAAAACCAAGTTTTTAAAAAAAGAATTAAATTAAAAATGTTATTACCAGCTCTTTGATGTCAGACTACGTACCTTAATTTTATGTAGAGAGTAATATATATTGGTTTTAAGGTGTATTCTCATGCGAAAATGGGAAATATTTCACGTGAGGACCTTTTGGCTTTGCATCGCACTCTCATTCATAAATTTCTGTGAACATGAACTCAAAGGAGGGTATTTATAGTCGTTTTTAAACACAGGTTTTGTTAAACATGAGTTTAAACTGACACAAAACCATAGCGAACTGTCAGTTCACACTCATGTTTGACAAAATTTGTGTTTAAAAATGACTATGAATATGCGTCAAAATTTTTAGAGTTTAAAACATTGGGTTTTAATAATTAGCAAAACCTTACAAATGTTGGATTTCTGTATCTGGATCGTCATTCGAATAAAAATGCAGAAACAAAATTGCAACAAAATTTTTCGTTGTAAGACGCCATTTGGGCTGTCGACAGAAAGTTTACAGAATGGTAAATTTAATACACAAAAATATGTAAGAATCATGTTGTGAATTTGCCTTAAGAAAACTATGCGTGGCTGAAATCCCGACCATCAGTTGTACTCGCATCTGAAAATACTTGGGATTGAGTTCTGTCATCGTTGCTATCATTTTACGTTAAATTAATATAAGGGAGGATGTCTAAATCATTTGTCAGCTTCAGTTAAGTTTAAGAAAATTAAAAATCCTTCCTTTCGCGCACGTGGAATTAATATGGAACCACATGAGTATTTAATACGTTATTCACATATCGTGCGGAACATCATTCTTAATGGCCCTTTTTGAAGAGTTGGTTCTACAATTTGTTAAAAAAACCGCAGGGTAAAAACATAACAAAAGCTATAATTGCCACTCTGGCAATTATTGAAAACCCGTATGGTGATATTCGTATCAAAATTCGAACAGTTGTACCAAAATTCCACTTTGAAGTCAAACTTTCCAATAAGATTTTTTAAAATTTATTCCAATCGGATTTTGATGTATGGGAGTTTTATGTAGAATCATATCCTAAATAACTTTTGTTCTTGCACTTTTTTGATAAGATGCACCGTTTTCGAGATATTCGCAAAAATCATTTTCGTTCGTATGGAGGGTACCCCCCCTAATGGTCCATTTTTGCCCATTAACGAACTTAGCCTCGCATTTTATGAAAAACGGATCTGCGCCTCGCATTTTATGAAAAACGGGATTTCAAGTCTCTAGCTCAATCCGTGCGCCCGCAATCCGCGCCACAGACAGACAGACAGACGGACGGACAGACAGACAGACAGACAGACAGACAGACGGACAGACAGACGGACGGACATGCAGAAATTAATTATTTTTATCATTCTAAACACACTGGTGTAATTCATTTTTATGTGTGATGACGGGATCTTGGCGTTACAAACGGTAAGGCAAAGTTAATATACCCTTTGGTTTCACCATACGGGTATAAAAAACAATTGTCCTTCTGTTCGGCTGCATAAAAATATGTAGAAGGGGAAAAAAAATTAAAAAACGAGAATCTGAGAATACTACAAAAGTGACAGGCGTAGAGTCTTCTATAAATGATGTCTATTTGACAAGAGGATTGAAGTGCCCTTTAAGAACCAGAAAGAGAAACACGTGCCATTTATCCGGTTTCCGGGTCTATTTATCTGTAGATTTAAATGTGGAGAACCCTTTTTTTGTACATCAGGACAAGATGAATGAATGTGCCTTCTTCTTAGTAAATATTTCTTTGTGCCAGTGGGCGATGTCTTGAAAGACATATCACTTGTCAGGTAGAAATTACCACGAGAGATAGATTTTCATTCACTTTGTTATAGTGAATGAAAATCTATCTCTCGTGGTAAATTTTATTATATATAATAGAATATATCGGTTTGAGACTTTGGGGGATATCGTTTGAGTCTTAGTTCCGTAAGCAACACTTTTGATATCACTTGAATATAAATAATTTTCCGAGAAATATTAAAGTACCACATTGATAAGGTTTAAATCTGTGTAAAGATTTTCCCTTTGATAGAACTAAAAAAAATCCTATTATAATTTAATATGTTTTGAGGTTCAACGGTGGTATTGAAAAGCTTAAATTACATTTTGGAAAGAATCATTTAAATTGGCTCGAGAAAACTCCATAACTAACGATATATGAAAACCCTTATTTATATACATTAAAGACATTTTGACAATTATCTTTTTTACCCATTTAGCGATGTAAATGTATATATTTTATTTACATAAATAGCTATTTCTATTGACTGAGTTAATGTGATGTGTGGGATTGTGATTTTTATAAAATTTCCAGCTAAATTTATTACTTTGAATAATTTCCCATATTAGAACAGTAATTCACTTGAAATGGTGAATAAAGTACAACAAATTTCGTTAGTTAAATGCTCAAGTATTTCATGCAGATAAGAAAACAAGACCGAAAACGAATGATATTACCTGAAGAAACTAGATTGCTTCAAAAATTCGTCTCAATTTCAGCACATAAATTGCTTAACATACGACACTAGTATTTTTCATGGATTCGAACAAGGACAGGCTGGGGGAGAAGTGAGTCCGTAAGTTCTATACGACATGGGAAGAATTAGAAACCTTTTTGGATTTAAGGGCAGGTGAGCTACTTGAGAGGGCTTCAATGGATACACACTTAGCTAGCTTTTCCGGGGTTTTCCTCAACGACAAATGAGAAAATATTTCGTTCATTTTTTCCCTCATAGACGACGTTTTTTTGCACGAGAACAGCGATAATTCTTTTACTTTAGTCGGATAGCAGGACATATTTGCGGAGATTATATTTCGTTAAGGTGGAAGGAGTCGTAAATGAAATGTTTATGTGACGAAAAAAAATAAATAAAATGCTTCCTTGTCGGTTGAAAGGAAATATTTTTATAAGAATTTATTTGTTTATGTTTTAATAAAACTCTTACTATTGTTGACATTGACTTGAAGCGTCACACTGGATCAATAAAAGTTCAATTAAAGACGGGATCAAGTATGTTTAAGAACATTTTGACTAACTTGAACATCTCGATTCGAGCACGTAAAAATTCAAGTAAAACTCTTGTGCCGTGATGACACATGGGTGTCATAATTTGCTGTCATAATAAATTTAGATTACCAAGTGACCTTAGCCTTTTTCAACCCAAATCTCAAAATGAATTCATGTGCTTGGGAAATTCATAAAGATATACTAAAGGCTTTTCGTGACTCTACTTCTATAAGATTCCCTTTTTCTTCTAAAGATTTTATGTGACGTACATCTGCCACTTTTATGAAATATTTGGGCTCCTCAACCACGAGATTTTTTCTAAGTCTTTTCTCTTTTAGTACAAGAGGTTCAAAAGGAGCAACCGGGGATACAAAAACCTAGAATTTCATACAAAAATTTACCCGCTAGTCCTTTTCCAGTTTGTGTGATGTACATGTGCTTCACCGCCTTTGAATACGAATTTTAGGAAAAGCCCAAATATGACTAGACAACCAGAAAGAACTTCTTCCTTAGAATGACTGGTTCCAGACTAATAAAAGAAATCATCCAAGGATGAGTTAGAACGTAAGCTTCTTTACAAAAAATTCTTTTTCCCTGTTAGCAGGTTATCAGTCTAGGTAAAAAATGATGTCACTACATTTGGTTTTTAAAAGTTTTTTTTCTTTCGTATTTTTTGAAAGATTATGAAAAGTGAAAGTCGTTTTTTCTCGATTTATATACAGAGTTCTACTGAAATCACTTTTAAATTTAATATTTCTGTCTCAATTATTTACTTCAGGCTCTCCTGAAGACTGTTAGAGTTCATTGAAGAAATTTAATGGAATTTTGGATTTAAATTGGGTAAAATAACCTTAAAAAAGTCTTTAAACTTTAAGTAGCTTCCTAGACATGAGGAAAAAAACGTCTTGGTTTTTGCTTTGTATTTAAGGAATTTCTTAAAGATTTTCTTAAAAAATTCTTGTTTGTACGATCATGATGTCATCTGTAAGGCTTAAAATGTCAGAATTTTCATGTTTAGGAAAATTCTAAGATTTTCGTGATAAACATTTTTTATTCTTTCCGAACACGAGCATATTTTTTTCAAATAATTTGAATTAAAAATAAAAGAAAAAAACTAAGAAAATATATAATTGCCAGCAGGCAATAGGAAAATTTGAAATATGAAAGCTTGAAATGGAATTTTAATAGAAAGTCATGGCGTTTAAATGGGGGTTTAAATCGTCAAATCATCAGTCGCCAATCGTCAAATACTTTATATGTAGACAGACAAATTTTTTATTAAAAAAAATGCCATTTGTATAAAAGATGGGAAAAATAATATTCCGATTTTAATTGAATCTATGGAAAAAACATAACAAAAGCTATAATTGCCAATCTGGCAATTATTGAAAACCCGTATGGTGATTTAAGTGAACAGCGAACAGTTGTACCAACATTCCTCTTTGAAGTCAAACTTTCCAATAAGATTTTTTAAAACTTGTTCCAATCGGATTTTGATGTATGGGAGTTTTATGTAGAATCATATTCTAAATAACTTTTGTTCTTGCACTTTTTTGATAGGATGCACAGTTTTTGAGATATTCGCGAAAAACATTTTCGTTCCTATGGTCTATTTTTGCCCATGGACGAACTTAGCCTCGCATTTTACGAAAAATGGATCTGCGCAAAATTTCAAGTCTCTAGCTCAATCCATGCGCCCGCAATCCGCGCCACAGACAGACAGACGGACGGACTGACGGACGGACGGACGGACATGCTAAATTCAACTTTTTTTTTATCATTCTAAACACACTGGTGTAATTCATTTTTGTGTGTGATGACGGGATCTTGGCGTTACAAACGGTAAGGCAAAGTTAATATACCCTTTGGTTTCACCATACGGGTATAATTATGTAAAATTACATTCTAAACACATTTTCACATCAAAGTAAAGATTATATGATGATAAAATTGTAAAAGAATAACTTTTTTTTAATATTTTGGATTTGGAAAGTTTTAATATAGAGCGACTTATTTTATTGTGCCGAAAATAAAAATAAATTTGTTCCAGCATGACGTCAAAACGGGTCAACCGATTTTGATATAATTTGGTACACGAGTAGAGTCACTCGCTGAATAAATTAGAGTATACTTTATATTGACCTCCCCTCTCACCTTCAGTACCCCTTTCCTGATAAATTTTGAACCGTTCAGCCGATTGGGATGCGGTTTTCTGTGTTGGATAAAGGATTTCATAGACAAGTATCTGTCATTAAGAAAATTCGATTCTCCTATGCACCAGAATCCCTTCCCTGATATCAACAAACTCGTTTAAGGGATTTGAATAGGATTTTCACTGTTAGATAGGTTATAACCTGCCCACTTGTTTTCCTGTAACTGCGCCCCTGAACCACTGAAGCATTTTTAATAGGTTTTTACCAATAGATAGTGTGGAGCGGAAGCCCAAGAAAGATGGGACATCCACAGATCGATGGGGACAGGGGAGGAGGGGGGGAGGCTTAGGAAGATTCTGTACAGATAACAGAAATTATCTTTTTCTTCTTTTTTTTTTCAGAAAAAATCACATGGTGATTTTAATCATGAATTAGATGACACAATTTTTGAAAATTGTGCTCAAAGTTTTTGTAACCTACATCCTGGATTTTTTTTTGTGTTTATTTCTAAAACGTATAAAAAAATGTTTAATCGGGGAATGACAACGGACCCATTTTCTGATTGGGAAATAAAATTATGCTATTTAAAAGCACGTACTATAAGTATATTAAAGTAAATCCCTTAAAGAGAAGTAAAATCAATTAATTTAATTATTATACAATTTAAGTTGCGAATGAAAATTGACGTTCCGAATCGTATTTGTTAAGTCTAATAAATATTTCCAAATCGAATATTTAAATTTATTTGCCTTATCAATTTGCTTCCTTTCCGGTATGCAAATAAAATTTATTGAGAAATATTCTAAGTCCAATTTAGCTGATTGTCGGTATTCTTATCTTCTGGCACAAACACGTGAAGCAACTAATGCGAAAATTGGCAAAACGAGTCAAGTTTCCCCCCAAATCACCATCTCTTGTGTTTAATTTATGTATGTTTGTAAACGCGTCTACAAAAAATCTATATTTTTGTAGACCTTGAATATAATCTAAGCTTCTATACACAATTTGATAAATAGCGCAAATAAAAATGTTACGAAATCGTGTGATCAATAAATCTACAATAAGCCAGCTCTGGAAAATTCGTAGAATTTTCACGGCGAAAAATTTCTGACTTTTTTTTTTGGTAAAAATTTAATCCAAGTAGAATTAAATTAAAATTTTATCTTTATGCTAAATGGCAGATTTCATTCTACAATAACGAGTGTCAAACGCCATTATTGGGTGGAAATTATATTTTTTCTAAATTGAATAATTTATAATAGTTTTGCATTATTTAACTAATATAGATGTCAAAAATGCATCTTGAAAACTATGATAATCGATAGTAATGACATTTCAGGATGTTCTGGATTCAATTTAAAATAGTTTTATACGATATTACGAATAAGAAACGCCTCATGCACGTAAGAATTTAAAGTGACCATTTAATCGAAATTTGAAATGCAAAATTTAATTTTGTTATAGACTGGTATACCACACCATATCTACAAAAATACAGACACAGCAGAAAGGAAATTTTTTTAGATGTGAAATATTTTCTAGACCATAGAATTTCCAGATTTTCCAAATTTTCGGAGGTTTTTTCACAAATAACTGCGTTAGATGCTTACATATTGAGAATAAATCCCACCCAATTTGTATTAAAGGTGTGAAATACATTAAAATCGAAAGATATGTGAGTAAAGATAAAATTTTTAACAGGAACGAGGAAGAAAAAAAAAACGATTTGCCAAGCGAATGGTAAATTGCATTTCATTGGAATTGAATCAGACAAGTTGCCTGGTAATCTGCTTAAATCTAAATCGCGTGCTTTTCATATGGAAAACTATCAGAAGAAAATGTGGCGAAAGCGCGGGAAAATCATCATAATCACTTCAGGCATCCCAAAGTACTTACATGCAACACTTTGAATGGGTACTAAAGTATCTTATCTTTATGTCGTCTGAAATCAGTGCCGGTTACGCTAAGACGATGAACATTTCTATTCATTTAAGACGATGAGATAAGATGTGGATCTGAACATACCTTTCTCTATAAAAAAAAACTCTCATGTGTACTGCAATCAGTGATAATATATTGAGGAGTCTTGTTCATATTGTTGAACAATTTCCTTGTAATTGATTGTCGTTTATTGTAATACTTGCGCTCGAAATTTGTAAGAAATAATGCACCTGAATCGAGCGCGGGATAATATCTATTGTAAGTAAATTTAAACACAGATTTCATATAATCATCAGTAAAAAAAAAACATGAAACAAAGAAGATGTGACTTCTTTGTAGATATTTTTATTGAAATTAGGATTTATCTGAGAGATTTTTATAATTTTTTTAAATGGCGAGTATTGTGGAAATTTTAGAAACTACGTAGTTCCTGTTCCTGATTTTTAAATATTCAGTGTAAAATGTTTACGTCGTTGCGGTTCATTGTTATTTGTTTAAAAACTGCAGAAACATATTTCAGATGTTTTAACCCCCGGAAAGGCGCGATCCGCTGGAGGGTCGCCAATTTTAGAGGGTCTGCAATTTGCGATAAAAAAATAAGATCAATAGAAAATACTAGAACCGTGGCGAATTAATCAAAAATTAAGACATATCATAAATTAAGCACTAAGATATCGTAGGTCTAACAAAGAAAAGGGGCTATCAGTAAACTTTTAAGTGTTCGAAAAAACTGTCGGAGCTAACCAAAAAAGTTTTCAATAACTTTTCTCTCAGTGTACTTGAAATAAATATCGGATCAACTTCACGTTTATGTGTGGATCCGCCACCTATCAATTTTGATCAGATTTTGCATTGTGTATGATTTTTTGTAAGAATTATTCCATACACTGAGAAAAATAATAAAGCTGATCCAAGTCAACTTTTTGGCAAGTTAAATCGGAGTTGTCCATTACATGACATTACATCCTCAAAATACCTATCTCAGGTCAATCTGTGCAGCTTTGTTGTTCGAACTGGACATTGGGTACAATTTCTCGTACCCTTTGGTTGTTCGCACTTGGATAATCTAATTGGATATACGTACTGCCTTTTATGGTTTTTTTTTATCACAGTCAGAGAATTTTTGCTTGAATTTTCGCCTGCGGCGCATTTTTTTTTGCAGAATTTTGCCTTACTTCGGATTCTTTCTCAAAAATTGCACCTACAGTCTGGCGGGGGAAGGGATGGGGGGGGGGGGGGGGGGCAGGGTAATTGTTCTTTATATATCTAAAAAAAATTTGAAATGGGTCGCGAGATAAAAAGGGTTGGGAACCCCTGGACTAATGCACAAGCCTGTTTATACGCGGAGAATATTTAAATTCATACAAAACGCAAATTTTTGAACAATTTTTGTGGCATAAATAAGAAAAAAAATTTTTTTTTAATAGTTTCGGTTTTTTTTATACCCGTATGGTGAAACCAAAGGGTATATTAACTTTGCTTTATCGTTTGTAACGCCAAGATCCCGTCATCACACAAAAAAATGAATTACACCAGTGTGTTTAGAATGATAAAAAAAATTGAATTTTGCATGTCCGTCCGTCTGTCTGTCCATCTGTCTGTCTGTGGCGCGCATTGCGGGCGCACGGATTGAGCTAGAGACTTGAAATTTTGCGCAGATCCGTTTTTCGTAAAATGCGAGGCTAAGTTCGTTAATGGGCAAAAATGAACCATTAGGGGGGGTACCCCCCATACGAAGTGAAAGAACAAAAGTTATTTAGGATATGATTCTACATAAAACTCCCATACGTCAAAATCCGATTGGAATAAATTTTAAAAAATCTTATTGGAAAGTTTGACTTTAAAGTGGAAATTTGGTACAACTGCTCAAATTATGATACGAATATCACCATACGGGTTTTCAATAATTGCCAGATTGGCAATTATAGCTTTTGTTATGTTTTAAATTTTTTAATGCGAATATTTCTTTGGGAAATTTATTGGTGAGTTTCTAGTTAGTAGACTAAGAATCCGATGAAAAAAGTGGAAAATTCTGTTTTACGGTGGGGAAATTTTCAAACATACCCAAACTGTCTAACAATTTTTAAGTTGGTGATTGTATCAAAAAATAACATAAGATTCGTGTTTTACGATCCAAATTTCCTAAAAAATTGAATTTTATTTAAAAAATCTATGCACTAGATAGAGAGTTAAAACACTGAGGTAAGACAAACAAATCTTGCATCAAAGTAAAAATTTCTTACCTGTGGCAGGGCATCGTTTAAACTGGAATAACTAGAAGCACGGGAAGGTGTCCTCTGAAGATCAGATGGCTCTGGACTTCCACATATTGAAGATGCACAGGACGTTGTTGATCTCAAGGATAACGAATCGGAACGGTTTCTCATTGGCGAAATCTGAACGTGTTTAAGCATCTGAAAAATCAAAAAAGAAAAAGAAACAATAAAATGAAAATTCCAATAGGAAACGACAATAATTTAAAAGATTTGGCTAATTTAAATAAACTTTTGTTGAACAATAAAAATCTGTTGAATTTTTTTTTCACACGCACCGTAATTCAAGACAATTTTTTGTCAGTTGAAATGTCACACGAAGACTATTACGAAGAGGAAAGAAATAAATTAGAGGAAAAAAAAAATGAAATATAAATTAAATAAAAACCTATTATTTTTAACTTATTTTCTGTTTACGTTTATCCACAGTAACGTTAACGAATCAGAAGCAACAGCAACAAGTTTCGGAAAGCTTAAATGGAAAATCTTATCTTTTTCGTGTGCTTTTTTAGCGTTTTTTGTGTTTTGTTTTCGTGAACCGACTTTGCTTTAAAATTAAGTAGGTCCCGTGTGTAAATTTTTTATTCGAGCTTGAATGGCGGGAAAAGGAAAAAAATACAGTCCATGTTATTTTCATGTGATTTGCTTAGGCAATAAGTACAGACTTCTGCCATTGTTTATTGTTTTCTACGGTGAATTTGCAATACCTTAATGCATAAAATCGGCGATGTTGGTGGAACGGACAGATTTGGCTGACGTGAGACATAAAATCCGCCTTTTCTGTCGTACCGTCTTTTTTGTTATTAATCAAAATCACATAAATTATTAAAACGAACATTTTACAATACACATGAAATCATTTTACTTTCAATGATTGCGGAATCGCACTCTATTGAGATGGATTGGGTTCTACAGGGTTCAGTTTTGGGTCCCATAATGTTAAAAAATGGATAGAATAACGACGTAATCGTACAGCATTGCTAGGGGGCTTCGGGAGATTCATCTATGATTCTAGCAGTAGCGTCAATTAAAGGTAAAAGCATGACTAAATGCAATTTCTCACAAAGCATTTTTTTTCTTAACCGCTTTTCAGTGTTGTTCACCGTGGCTAACTTAATCAAGTGAAGAATGTCGTTTTTCCTTTCAGATAATCAAAATCATCTTCAAATCCAGTGGGAAATTCGTGTGTCGATGCATTACGCAACTATCTGTGAGATGGAAAATTCTTTTGGGATCTTCGAACCCATACTAAATTGTTTGGAATTTAATCCCCGAAAAGACGATGACGGCGTTTGAACGGATGAATGTGATTAAGTGCTTTTTTTTTGCTTCGATTAAAAACTAAAAGAAGATCAGAAGAAAAATTAAAATTTCTTCGGATTCCAAGTAGAGTTTGACCATGAAAATTCTCATTGAAGAAATTGCAGTAAAAGTTTATAAATTGTCCTGAACTACTTTTGCTTCATTAGATGAAATTAAATTGCGTTCACTTTTCTCTTTGCTATGCTAGTTATTCAATTTCCATTTTATATTGCCGTGCTAATCGATAAAAAAAATCTGAATTTGTGCCATCATGAATTGAGATTAATGTCGATTAAATCGCAATATGAAACGTTTATTAATTGCTGAAAGAAAATAACATTTTTTTTTGAAAATTTTCAAAATTCAGAAGTTTGTAAGGGTGTTTCAACAAACTACCGATTTTCAGGTTATTTCCATATAGTTTAACTGAAATGGCGAAACAAGATTTAAATAAGATTTAGATAAGTACTACGCAAAATGATTTGTGAAAGTTTAAAGCAAAATTAATGGAATTTTCGCAAACTTAATCAGAGTGTGTAATTAAAAATGTCTTTGAAGCTTACATAGCGAAGAAGTAACTAGGATATCATGAATATTCGTATAATAATGTTAAAAACTATGCACAGACTTATGTAAATAAGGGAAAATGTCTCATTTCCCCGTCTAATTAAACGCTAAAAAGCCAAGTAAAAGGGATTTTTGAAGTGACACATGAAGTTACTTGCACATAGAAGTCTCACAAAGATTCTTAAAGATATTTACATGGTTATGGCACCATAATCTTGGCTGGTTGAAAGTGTAGCATGTTTTTCGCATGTTTCCGAAGCAAAATATTTGAAACATCAAAGTTCTCTTGTTAACAGGGTGGTTTTTCTTTCCCACTGCGAATTTTCCTCATTCCACTCAAACAAACCCTCTGTAGATACCAAAACGTTTTCTATGGTAAATTCTTTTCGTCTCATTGAAATTCCCCGAGGACTAAGCGGTACGTACCTGAATAGAAATTACTTTGCCGAAAGTACTCCCCCGCTAATTTACCAACGCCGCGCCATTAGGTGTAATTCCAGGTGGTTTTCTACTTTGCAGCAACGCATAGAATGCAAACTTCAAGATTTAAAATTAAGTAGGAAAAGCGCACAAGTTAGTGCTTAATTTTTAAAATTGCACTGAACGGCGTTTTGTATATATACTGGTTTAATGATGCTAACCTGTGAAGTTATAATTCGAGTTGTGCAAATTTTCTCAAAGTTTCATTTGAATTCCTTACAGTTGTATCTAAAGATCAAGAATTATGTATAAACTCATTAATTTTCCTTTTTAGTGTGGCAGCGGGTGTTAAAGTTGTCTTTTAGAAGAGAAATAATAAAACTAATTCAAGAATTTACGTGAAACAATAGCAAAAGGATGCGATTCAAGTGGGATTTCTTAAGGAGCAAGAAATCGATTCTGCAAGTGGGTACAGTGCAAACCGATTAAAACGAACTGCACCAGAACGAATTTTCTGTTGTTATTAAAGAAATTGTGTGCGTTGAGGAAAAACAGATAAAAATGCTAATAACAGAAAGAGTTATCGATGATTTCTCTAATGGGAAAAATCGGATTTTAATTTCTATCTGCCACCGTTTTCGAGCCGGTTTCCGTCATGAAAACAATACTTTCCCTCCATAGCAGAGGACAGTAATTGGTTTAAAATTCTGAATTTGTGTATGTTTAAATTATTTTTTGGTTTATTTTACGGGTCCACGAATATTAAAATGATCTCAAAGTATCTCTTTTTGCTCAAAAAAACCTTGACTTCGCGCTATTTGATTCTAAAGGTGCCGCTCCACATGAGAGTAAATACGCGAGTAACTCTCAAAAACTCTCGAGAGTTACTCGCAGGAGGTTGTCCATTTGAGAGTTAATTTCGGCAATTTTTCTATCGCTACTAGCGAAATCGAGCTTCTAGCGTTCTTGAGAGCTACTAGCTTCTAGCGTTCTCGAGAAATTCAAACGCTGTTTGTATCTGGCGAGCTACTCTCCGAGAGTTCAGTGGAGGCCTGTCGACTAGAGAGTAGAATGACTTTTGACAGCTCTCAGAAACTAGCTCGCGAGTTTCTGCGACCGACTCTCAGAAACGTGTCCATTTGCGAGTAGCTGCTATCGAGAGGTTCTCGTCGGCATTCACTCTCATGTGGACCGGCACCTTTAAGGTTCGAATGTAAAAACGGTGAAACCCTTGGGAAATTCGTTTTTGAAATAAAATAAAAAAAAAGTCTTTATTCACTATAAAAAATTCAGAGGACGAGTCCCTTTTCAAGGCGAAGACGTTTGCCATTTCTACGTCAAGTCATTTTTTTTACTTGTAAATTCTAACTTATTTTTAATGCATCGTTAAAGGGTTTATTGTTTTAAACAAATATAAAGCTCCCAACACTTTTGGTGTAAAAAAGTTGCCGCATCAGCGATGAAATGTGCAGAAGTGGAAATTTAATTTGACTTTAAGAGACACGGCGGTGTTTATAATGGTGTTACATCTTGGGAAAATATCCTGGAATAGAGTGATCAGATGAAATGTCATCTTACTTCCAGACATGATAATCGTTAACAATATTATGGTAAAAGTGGGTCTCTGCACGAGACAGAAACATTAAAAAGATTTCTTGTTCTTCTTCATATTGTATGCATAGTGCGAAAAATGTTGAAAACAAATTCATTTTTATTTTTGCATAACAGATACGAATATCTGCATAATATGGAATGGAATTTAGTATCTGTCGGTCAGAAGCAATGAAATATCGGTGTAAAAAGTCATCTATGTCAGACAGACGTCTATAGTGGCAACAATAACACCGCAGAACAATATATTCGAATAGTGTTACTAGACACATATTCCGATGATAGTTTTTTGTTGTTTTCGCCTATTATATGCATCGGTGACCGAATCGAATAGTCTAACAAACCGAAAAGATTGTACAATAGGCGGCACCAATGAGCCGGGATTGCCACCAAGGTACCATAAGGTAGTGGTTTCTGGTGATCGCGAATGCTAGTAGTTCTTGCTGTTCATCGCATCAGGTACAAAAGATTATACGAAGCCCGCAAAAAAAAAAAAACAAAAAAAATTGAAACTGCTTTGTATTCTATCGGAGACACGGTTGGTTGATCAAAACACAATACAAGTGTATGGACGACATAATACTCTGTGTTTAACTCTAAATTCAGTTTAAAGGGATTTCTGGGCATCGGGGAGGATAATAAACAACAGTCATGAAAATTACGTACGTATACGGGTAGTTTGCCCACTGGATAACCCGCTCTAGGTGACTGGAATAGGCGAACGAGCCGTGCATACATCAAACAAACTTCCGGTGGCAAATCTGTGTCCGAGAACCTTCTTAACGTGTTCTCGTGTGCGTAGGGCGGTAGAAAATATTTCGGTCTGGCGAAGAAAAAATAAAGTGAAAAACATAAATCCAATCTTTGTACGCTTTCGTCAGTTATAATTTGAAAACGACTTAACCGATTGAGGTGAAATTTTTGCTTGATTCTTTTGAGGGAAAAAAACTAGAAAGAGGGGAAAGAAATTTCACAATTGAAGTGTCTTCCTTGGAAGACCCGAAAAATTTCTACTACCCTACATAGTAGTCGCGATCACATGCCGAGGGTGGTTAGACGAAGTATATGTAGATAGACAGGTAAGCACTTTTAGCTAAATTGGACACAACTGACACGTTAACTCCTCTTTTGAAAATCACTCAATGTTAAGGTTGACCATGTAGAACGTTCCTTTACACCTCCATCTATTTTAACGTGCTGTGATTCCTGCTCTGTTGACATAAAATACAAAAAGGTCCAACGTCAGCCCATGTAGTCATTTGGATATTAGTATGCAAAACATAATAGGGGTGTATGTTAATTTTTTTGATGTTTGTGAGAAGAAATTCTGAGGCATTTTTACAACAGCCACACAAACAATTAAAACAGCAACGTGATAAGCTTGTGGCTTTCGTTCATTTGTTTGGTAAATTGTGAAGGATTTCATTTGCAGGAATTCGGTTACACTCGATTTCATTATGAGGTACACCCTTTTAGGGTTTGAAAAAAAGGTCAATTTTCATATATAGAATGTCTTACAGTTTCCAGTTCTGCCCTAGCATAATATCTTTGCCGACTGTTGCTTTATTGTTGAGTAGATTTAATGAATTTTGCGATATTTTCTTATAAATCGTGGTCTGTGGCGCATATCGTTTGTCGCTGGTACGAAGGAGTCCATTCTGTAGATACAGAAACTCATTTGGTGGAACAAATTTTCCGGAAGGAAATTTGAAATGTTTGGGGTGCATAAATAATTTAGTTATCGGAAGTGTTTTCGTTGTAATGTTTAACATTCTAGGCGCTTGGAATCAGTACCACAAAACCCTCAATAAAGGCCCTGATTTGAATAAATTAAAGCCCTTTGCGGGAAGATAGTGACTGGAGTATGAAACGTGATATTTTTGTGTTTTCCACGTATACCATGGGAAATACTGAGTTATGATTTTTCTGTCTTTCCGCATTGTTTCCGTTTGTAATTAGGTATGTATAATTTATAGTATATTTTAATAGTAAAGTGAAATAGTAATCAAAATATTGTGACGTGATTTTTTTTAAAAATATCGACTTTTAAATGTCGTCCGGTGGGTAGCGGATTTTTAGATGGAACCTGGGTTCAAAAAGAAGTTTTGTCTCAGAAATGGAGAAACAAAAAATTAATGATTATTACTGGTATGAAACTATAATCATTATGAGAATTACTTAAAGACAGGGCAAAGCTCAGTGCTAACAGACGGTTACCTGCAAAAATCCCACGACTGGACACCCAAAAACCATTTTTTCCAAAAAATCCCACAACATTCTCAAGTTTGCAGTACTGCGAGTTAAAATAACATAAAAATAGCGATGCAAATCAAAATTTTGCATAATGTGCGCCGCAGGTGAAAACTGCGCCACGTATAGATTAATTCTATGGCTAAAATCCAAAACAAAAACCGATTTTCAGGCGAAGCCGAAGTGATCTGTCTGGGAAAGCAAATATAGATTATTTTGGCTTTGCCTGAAAATCGACTTAAGATGTTTTCGCTTTTTGCCACAAAAATATTCCCTAAAACTTTTTTTTTTATTTTTTCTCTCTTTATCTCTCATTTCAACAATTAATAACGTTTTCATTGTGTGAAAAAATATCTCTGAAGGAGATGATTTTTATTTGTGCGACGAAAAACTCACGAAGAGAGATAAATATTTTCTGTAAATAAATATCAGTTCTAATGAGAGATAAATATTTCCTGAAAATAAATATCAGTTCTAATGAGAGATAAATATTAAATGAGAGATAAATATATCAGTTCTAATGAGAGGGCGTGGTAGGGGGGTGGTAGGGGGTGTGTGGTACGTCAAATGAAAGGTACTGAAGAGTATATTTTAAAAATATATAGCATGATAGGGTCTCCCCCCTCCACCCCCTTCCCCCCTTCAAAATTGCGAAAAGCGAGTTTTTCACTGTTTTGTTCCTTTTGACACCTTGGTTAGATGCAGCGAAGTTTAAATTGGCTTAAATTGGTGCCTCAAAGAGCACCGCTTTAGAAAAGTCCTGGGTAGGCCACAGGAATGAATTCCTGGATAAATTGTTTACCCCTGTGTGTATTTAAAGTTCTTGTCTACGTTACCATGAACTGATGAATATCAGAATTTTCGTTTAATTTCGCTAATGATGCCTGAAAATATCATCAATATTGACTATCATCTATTGACGAGCAAAATCGACAACAATTTCCCTTGGTATTCCTTAGGAAGTCGCTGTTGTTGTATAATTTCCTGATTACAATAATAAAAGTGCAGTGAACCATTTCTAAAAGAGGGATTGGTATCGAATGTTTGTAGATTTGTCGGCAGTGTAAGCAGTTTTTGATTTTTTTATGGGTAAAGGAAATTCGCTCATTTGATCCAGGGTACCAGGAAATGGCAATAGAATGGGAAATTGAGGAACCAGGGACCACAACAAAAGAAATATATACGCGACGGGATAGGCACAAATCAAACAATTCATCGCAGTGATGGACACGGATTTCGTTCAACTATAATAATTGACCGGCTAATGGTTTCTGGTTATCATCGCGGAATGGCCACCATATAGACTATGTATGGCTATTCTGAGCGATGTATCCTGAATAGTAGTTTGTGCCGTAAGCAAAATGCATGAGAAGATTTCACAGTCAAACGAGATCAGTGACTTAACGAATGTGATAAATTGCTGATGTGGCAGCAAATCTTTGATAAAGGATAGCACAAAATGAAAATAATCCTTTGAGAGAGCAATTATTTATTGCTAATTGCGAACAGTAGAATGGAGCGACATAAACAAGTTGCTGGACACAAACTTATTCATTTGGGTTATTAACTTCCATGTAGTCAAAAAATATTGATTTATGTTTTGCTTTTTGCATACAGACTTCTACGTTTATAAGATAGGGCCAGTATAATTAATTTCCGGTACATATTCGCGCAGTTTTTTCGAACTTATTGAAAGAAAGGATGTCTTTTGTTGGATGCATTAAAATCGGTTGTGGATTTATTGCAATACCATGCCTGGGCAGGAGTTTGGCTATAAATCAAATGTTTGGAACTGCTTCCGGAAGTTACCCTCGCTTCGTATTCGTGAACAGCATTAAAATCCTGGATCCTAGATCAAGTGATTCATGAACCCCCAGCCCAGCGCCGTTGTATGATTCCAGCAGGAAACAGAGAAAATGGCTGCAATTTCCATTACGATGTTCGAAACGAATGATGTGTCTAGTTAAATATTTATGTATACCATATCAGAATAGTCCTTTTGGCATCCGTCCAGCCAGACTGTCGACGGTTTTGGCTTGGTTGCCGGGTTTGTTGTTATTGTGATTGGAAGCTGTGGCAACACTGGTGCCCTAAAGATTGACCAAAATTCGTGGATTCCGAACAAATGAAAAATTGATACAACACCAGAGCTTAAATTTTGAAAAAGTCAGGAAACCGTACACCCTTATTAGGTTGGTTAAGAAGTTCTGGTTGTATTTTTTCGACAAGGTAGAACTTACATGATTAACGCTCTAACTGCCACGTCAGTCAAAAATACCTGACAATTAATTGTACACAACGGACACAATGAAAATTATTAAAGTGTTCGCTGCAACCGCAATGATTTTTTGTAGTTGCACACATTTTATGGTAATAAAATAACATTAAGGTATAAAGCCTAAACCCCAATTACGCGTTCGTGCGTGCGGCACCCACGCGGTGAAGGTAAAAACTATGCATTTAAATGAGTAAATGTATAATTGCGCGTTGCTCAGACGCGTTGCCGCGTCCGTGCCGCGTAGAGTAGGCTCAGTTTCTACTTTTAGACGCGGTGACAACTACTAGATGCCAGAACAAAATCATGCCGCACGCACGAACGTGTAATTGGGGTTTAGGCTTAATTTTGTTTCAATTTTTTTTCTCTTAGTGCCTTTTTGACTGACAACTAAATATTCGAAAAAGGCTTAAAACTGTCGTGGCAGTTAGAGTGTTAACATAGAACTTACATATGGAATGTGGATCCGTCGTTGCCATTCACTTTAAAAATACAGAAAAAAAAGCCAGAAATCAATAAACAACTTTTCCGTGCCATATTTACACAACCTTAGAATACAAATTTAAAATTTTTAAAATCAAATTCGTGATAAGCGACCTTAAAACTTTCTACTGCAAATTTCAATGGAAAAAAAGGAAGTTTGACTTCCAACGGTGTTCCTGATTCAAAAGATAGTAGAAAAGAGGTTACAGGAAAGGGAGTGGGTAGTTTAACGTGGTTAGGAGATTGGTTTAAGGCGAGATCTATTCAATGTCGAAAATCAGATCCAAATCCCTTTAGCGATCTAAAAATTATCAGGAGAGGGGGTTGACGGGTGGAGAAGTTAGGAAATTGGTTAATGGTAAATGCTTGTCTGTGTAATACAGAAAACCGCATCCCAATCGGTCGAACTGTTCAAAAATTAACAGGAGAGGAGTACCAAAGGGGAGATGGTAATCATTATAATCGGTTGAATCGTTTCAGAGTTAGAACTTTTTAGAGGAATCGTTTAAGCTGCATCTGAAGTAAGTTTCCATCTTTCAAACTAGAGACAAGCTGGGGAATGAAAAAATCTCCTGTAGGAAGTTAAAGTCTGTTCAAATGAGTAGATTTATGTTTAATTTGTTACCTTAAAAGCCCATTTATAGCACTTAATTGCAATAAATTAACACAGGACACACATAATATATTTAATGCATACTACACCAGTTTTCCAAAGAAAATTACACATCGACAAGTAGTCCAAAGACTAATTAATCTTCCCCCATATCGCTTAAAATGAAATAATGCTGTACCGAACAACCTTCCCACAGTCGAGGCCGAAGGTCGTCCATTGCTTGATGCATGGAACTTTAGATGCAAATTACTTTATTGTTTCTCCCGTAGCATCTTAATTACTTTTTTTTTCAAATTGTGCAAATTTTTTTCTGTTCTCTTGCACAACTGACGGCAGATAAAAAAACGAATGGAAATTTTTATGGATCTACTTCCAGTATGGGTTTTTTTCTCCGATTTTTTATGTTACAATGGCGGCTTAAAGCCCTTTAATGCCGTAACAGAATCTTTAAGATTCAAGATTTTCATTGAATTTTTCGCTTTTCATTTGTGGAAATTTTGAAATCGAATAATTGCGTAATTTAGTGGATAATTTGTCTAGACTTAAGTTGAAGGCAAAGTGTAGTATAATTGATCGAATTTGTAATAAAATCAACGCTATTGCTAGCAATTTTAGATGACTATCAGTTTTATTTATAAGAATAAATCGTTATTAGTCTGTGAGCGCCACATGGTCTTAACAACCAACATTTGTCATTTATTTCAAGTTCGATATTAAGTAAATACAACTAAATTGGTTTAATGTAGATGAAATAATTCAATAAATCCATCTTTTGAGATTGCTTTCTTTCGTACTTTTAGGAGCAGTCCATGAAATACGTCACACTTTTAACCCTCATACTGTCCTTGAGAAAAATAACGTATGATGTCTTCGTGGGTCAAAAATGACCCATTATGACCCATTTAAGACCCATGAAGACTACAGTGCTCTTCAATGGATTAAAATATGAACAAATAGATTATTGTTTTCGGTATTCAAAAGAAATTTGTTCACAGAGCCTACACCATACAAACATTGTTCATGTAGTTGAGAAGATACTTTTAATTAAAATAGAATTTGGGTCAGAAATTACCCGAGGACAGTATGAGGGTTAAAAGAGAGGCGAAAGGGGAAATGCAGTTGTTTTCTATACAAAAAATTGCGAGAAGATGGGACGAAGAGGAGTAAGTGAGTCTGAAAAACTTAAAATTTGCGTATTATGAACAGATAGTAGAGAAAGCTACAATTTCTACATTCTCTACAATTTAGTTTAAAAATATTTTTCTCTACAATTTAAAAATTCTTTAAGCAACGGAGAATTTCTAAAGCTTATGTAAAATAGAATTTCCATTAAAATGCACGTATCTAAAGCATACATATTTTAATAATCATATTAACAACATAAAAACTCATAAGAATTTTTTTTTTTGAATTTTGCTTTGAAAAGCAAATTCAACGCCGGTCGACATTATTGGACATGTTATAAATGTTGTCCGTTCATATAGCATTAAGTATTATCAAGTGCTGGACTGTCTGTCCTTTGACCCGTATCTGCGGTCTCTAGATGTCATCTTCTCGTAAACAACCGAGCAATATGCAGCTCTGTATGTCAATTGCATTTAATTAAAGCCACCAATGTACGGACGAGCATGAAATTTTCGAGTGTGGAACTTTAAAATAGACCAAAACATTTCAGTGATGGATTATACAAAAACTCTGTTACAATTGTGTATCTCAATTTATTTATGCTCAAAGGCCCCCACATGAAAGATGCTGGCATAGCATAGCACATAATATGTAAGTGTGCTGGCGTATAGAAGAAATGCTGGAATATGGAATATGCGACTTTAAGTGGAAATATTATGCTATACAGAGATCATATTTTACAAGTAGTAATTACAATCTATATTTCAAGACCTTTGCAATTGACAAAGCCGCGTTGAGCCAGAGAGGGCGACGGAAAACAAGAGAAAAAATTCATTTAAGAAAACATGAAACATGATGAAAGCTTGAATGTTGGTTTCATTTACCATCAATTTGATTTTTTCTGTAGTGTGTAGTGCACCCAGTCAAACGTTTATTAACTTTCGGCGGAAAATTATGATTTTCGAATTTCTATTTTGATTCGATTTGTAGCTCGTGGATATTTCTATGATTTCTGATATTTTTATGGGCTCTTCGCTGGAAACTGAAACGTGAATGAATGCCTATTAATTGTCTTCTGTCGATATACGATACGAAAAATTTATTCGATGATGATGGGAATCGTTTTTGCATTAAAACTCTGTTGAATGAAAATTAATTTACATTTTTTTTGTTAAAAGACTACGATTTTTTATTTGATTTTAACTGCGTCGAATCTGAAGTTAATTGGATTTTTTTTTTGCTATAAGAGGTTTTCCAAAGAAGAAAGTTGTAACCTAAATTTCGGAACGGCCTTGAGACGGATTTTTTACGCCTCCTGCTAATTACGTGTGACATTTTTGTTTGTTTATTCGAAAGGTATTTATATATTCGTAAGCAAATAGTCCCCCTACAAGTTCCCATGCCCCTGATTGTTTGTTCAGCGTAATCTTAATCTGTGTAATTTTTAATTAAATGGACAAAATTTTCAATGACTTAGAGATATCGACTTCAACATAGACCACTTAAAGTAAACATCCGTACAAAAAGCGGGCACATGCTTCTGGAATTGATAGCATCTAAAGATTTCGAAAAATCTCTACTTGGCCATTTATGTTTAGGGTTTTTTACTGTTTTGAAAGGTAGGAGTACATTCAAATGATTTTTTACCTGAAGAAACGATCAATGTATGAATTTTGGGTTACTTCTAATGAGTTACATGATGGGCCGAAATGGTTTCCAGTGAGATTTCGGTTTTTAAAAATGACGTAAAGTTATACAGCAGCCGTTTAATTATAAACAGCAGGCTGTTTGCCAGGAAGGCGTCACCGCAATTCAGTGATTAATGAAAATTTAAGCAATTATGTAGAAAAATCTTCGATCATTTCACTCCGATAGCAGTTTTCACTGTTTGAATAACAAAACGGTTTATGACGGATTTCACGAAACTTTTACAAGCCACTAAATCGTGTTTGGTTGAAATTTGCCCGCTAACTCGATTATTTAGGCAGTCGCTAAAATTTTTGTTAAATTCAGCATTAAAATAGTAAAATGGGTGACGACTGATAACCAGTTTGTGACCTTGATCTGGAACGGGCAAAATTTGACCATTCCTTCCCCCACCCATATAAACGAAACAGTTTTTTGCAATTTTCTCGAAAACGGTGAGTCATATTGAAAAAATCATTAAGATAAAATGTATTTAAAATAGGATTTTACATAAATCATCCATACATCAAAATCCAATTGGACCACTGCTTCCCTCCTCTGCTATACAAATGGAAACATTCTGTCTGCCATCATTTAGAGATCGATTGGTCCGTGGAAATCGTAGTTTTTCTTATGTTTCTTAAACAATTTAAAAAATAAATGCTGCTGCTACTAAACTTCTAATCATCATCATACTAGTATATAAAAATGAGTTGGTGTCTGTCTGTCTGTCTGTCTGTCTGTCTGTCTGTCTGTCTGTCTGTCTGTCTGTTCCTCTTTCACGCAAAAACGGCTGAACCGATTGACTTGAAATTTGGGATGAGTGTCTGTGGTAGTTCTGGTTCCAACATAGGCATACGGAAAAGTACCGCGAGTGGTAGGGGGAGTAAGGGGAGGGGGTAAAGTGATTTCGCAACTTAGTTTTTGCGCTATGTTACTCTTTCGCGGGGAAACTACTGAACCGATTGGCCTGAAATTTGGCATAGATATTCGTCAGGGGTCCAGCCCCAACATAGATCCATTAAAAGGTAGCCCGAGAGGTGGGGGAGTAAGGGGAGGGGGTAAAGTGATCTCAAAACTTAGCTCTTCCTCTATGTTACCCTTTCGCGGGGAAACTACCGAGCTGATTGGCCTGAAGTTTAGCTCCAACAAAGACCATCAAAAAAAAATAAAAATTTGAAAAAACTTAAACCGGCCACGACGGGTATGCAAGCTAGTAAAACATAAGAAAAGCCAAAATTGCCAAGGGCCAATCATTAAATAGGGCGGACAAAATTTGCATGAAAAAAAATCGTTTGTGTCGGTTGGAGGGGAAGGATTTTCATCTGCATAAATTTTCTAATGTGACTCACCGGTTTCGAGAAAATTGTAAAAAAAACTGTTTCATTTGTATGGGAGAGGGGAGATTGAATGGTCCGATATTGCCTTTTCAAGAAATTAGCCATTTTCCAGAAACATAACTACACAAAATTTTAAGTCTCTAGCTAAATCCTTTCGAAAAATATGGTGTTCAAGGACAGACAGAAAAAGGGACAGATGGAGAGACAGACGGACGGATATGCGGAAATCAAAATCTTTTGTCATCCCTAACTCCCTGGTGTAGTTCATTTTTGTATACAAATGGTATACTAAATCTAATATACTCCTAAATGATATATCATAAAGAATATAAAAACTTTGATAAAATCTAACAACGGAAAAAGGGGAAGGGAAAGAGACGGGAAAAGGGGCCGAAGTCCTTGAAATTAATGTTACGTAGGAATAAAAATTAATTAATTAAAAATTGCCACTAATATTGCAGTGAGTTTAAACTAAATCAATATTTTGCTGATATTTGGAATTTTCAGACATTTTAAAATCTAGCTATGAAAAAGTAGAATAATTTTCCACAATCGCATTTATTAGAGAAATTTTCACCACTTTCATCAGCTAATCACAAAGATTTCACTTATGTTCTAAACTCAACATGACATGATAAAAATTCATTCAATTTTTTCTTTTCAGTTAGTTAAGAAAAACTTCAAGACATTTTGGTTGATCGTCTGTAAAAACCCTTCTAAATACTTCCGCTTATGTTTTGTCGATCATCGACAAAATTGACAAGTTCATAAAAACTGAAAATTCTCACAAATATTTTTGTCACTCAATTACCTGTCATTGCACTTCCCTCTTTTTACTCATTCGCCCATAATTAAATTTCTCTCGGTGGCAGCACATCATATACGAGTCGGTATCACCAATAACGATGATGTCGTTCTGAACTCTAAACTAACTAACCATGAGTTTAAAGGTGGGTTTAGAAACACGAGCATTTTCATTTTTACTGGCAAAGTGAGCGAGATAGCGAAATTCAAATTTACGTGCGCAAAAAGTCGATCACATCAGTGTCTCACACGTACTTTCCCTTCCACTTTATGGCGAACTGTCACTGCACATCACCTTCTCGCAGCAATACGTTTGTTAGCACTTCAATTTCACCTAACAAAATCATTTTGTGTGATGTTATAATTAGTAACATAATTATTATCACCTCCCGTTTCCATTTAAAATGCGTAGCTTTCAAATAAACATCGAACTTAACCTTACTTTTGCTGGCTGCCATAATTCCCATAATTCAGGGGTAACATTTTGCTGGCAGGGCGGGGAAGTCCAATGTGTTTGTTGTTGTTTACTGCCATAACTTTCCTATCGTCGACGAAAATTATGGATAGTAAAACCACTACATGCAAGCAAAATTTCCAGTAAAATTTTTACTGGGTGGCTTGCCGTCCCCTTCCCACTTGATGAAAAAGTCATAAGAAATCTGGCATTTCACTCACTTTGCCAGTAAAAATGAAAATGCTCGTGTTTCTAAACCCACCTTAACTTGTTAAAAAAAAAATACACTTACGTTGCCCAAAGAAGTCTTACAGATAACACGGCCATATATCGTATAGTCTATATATCTCCGAGTATGTTTAACGTGGAAGCAAATGTAAAGGCGAAAAAAAAGACTGGTGAGATTTCTGGTGAGTTTTGTACAGATATCTAAAATCCGAAATGCGGAAACTATCAAATACCTTTGGAAAGTATATATCCACTGATATACGAGCAGATTGGTGGCCAACTGAGTGACAAGAACTTGTATTAAAGGGAAATATTTAAGAAATTCCACATTAAGGCATTTGGGGGCTTGATTTCAAATCTCTGCTGTTGACATCGAATGTTATCAAAGCGTAAAAAAAGAACTGGTCGGAGGACGTTCTCATACAAAACACTCGTAAACCTGATACGTTGTTGTTGATGATAGAAAAAGGAAAACACGAGAAAAAAAATCGAATTGAGAAAAAAAACTTTTTCTGTTGTCGAGACAGCATAACATAACGAGAACTAGATATGTATGTACAAGTGTATCCGGAAATCAGAGCAGTCAATCATAAAAGCATACTTTAGCATAACAACCACTAGAAATACACTTAAAATTGAGTTCTGTAACCAACAGAGCTTCTTACTTTTAACATATGCACGGATGTTGCGGAAGGCAATGTCTTACAAGATGTTTCACACCTTCAACATAATTCTCAATTATCCGATGGCGTCATATTAATAGGCCGAGATAGTTTCCGCCCTGCGTATCCTTAAATTCAGTACCGTAGTTACCACACTGACAGCGTACATCGTATGGCATGATTGATGATTTCTGAAGGAATCATTTTCTGAAAATATTTAGTATCAAGTAACGAGCCATGTGTCTGTAAAATCCTCAGGATTAGAGAATATTTAAAGAGGTTTCGCTTTTATTTCATGTGGAATTCCAGGAATTCCAGGAATTCAGGACAAACACATGTCAAGCTGAAAGAAAGCGTCAACCTTTTTCCCTAATCTTATTAAATGGATTTCCAGACTCAACATAAAAGCTTTTAATCTCTGCTATTTATCTATACTAATGAAAAGAAATACTTGAGAATTTTAAAAATAGAGTGGTGGTTTTCTGGGGATCGTTGAAATTTTTGCTATCCGATGGCGTCATATTAATAGGCCGAGAAATTTCTTCCTAAATTACAATAAAATGTTCCAAATATTGTTAATAGCACTCGAATTCAAATGTCTTTTAAAATTGGTTATAATCAGGGAGTCTGAGTGGGGTGACAATATTTATTTTGTGGCCAGATGATCGAGGTGGAGAAGATTGGTGAGGAAGGGGGGGGTTTGGCAGATTTATCAATGTTGGTTGAAGTGGAACCACTATAAAACAATAAATTAACAAATATGCGCAGCATGCGAATACGAGAAATGTGCCGCAGATGAAATTTTCAGATACATTTGAACCCAGGGTGAAAATTTGTTGAAAAATGTGCCGCCGGCGAAAAAATTATAACAGGAACCCCCTGCCGAAGTTCCGGCTAATCCGAGACATATCGTCCCCATAAGTCTGAATCATGAAATCAAATTTTATTTTTGCAAATTAAGAAAATGTTGTTTTCAATTCTAAATTTCAAAGACTAAATTTAAGAATTGAGAGCGACGTTGAAAATCGAAAAAAAAAACTTGAAGAGTTTCTGGTATCTTAACTCTTAAAGATTCATAGAAGTAGTAGCTAAGAGAAATCAATTTATGTAATTTGATTTTGAAGTTCACGAGATTTTTGTCAACTCAAGAGTTCAATGGCGCCAATTCAATTATATCAAGAAGAGGTTTTCCGGAGAACACCTTAACATTTCAATGACGATAGAAGTTGGAAAATCTACTTAGTCGATATTGTGTCCAAAGCGAGACGACTTATTGAATATATTTTCAATTAATTCTTTCTTTTCAGTATACCTGTCTGACATAAAAGCGCAGCTGGGAATCAAGGTGGTTATTGAGAATCGCTAAGGCGATATACCTGTTGCTGTGCTGGGTATATGGCGAAAAAAAATTGAAGAACAACCAGACTCAAAAAAAAAACTGAAGAACAAGGACTTGTCTATCCTGAAAATCCCTTTTGCTGTACGCGCCGAAAATTTGAAATCACAGTTTCACTCCGTGTGTTTGGTTTGTTTATGGGTTTGCTGTAAAAAATCACACACACACACACGCATACGGATACAGGTTATGGTTTTATCATATAGCACTAAGTTATTGGGAGTTGCCGGTATTACAAAAACGGGCATCTGATATGAAGGAATTGGAATTGGCCAGGAACGTGAGAACTGAACGAAATTTCTATCTATTCAGGTGAAATTCTCGGCTACTAAAATATAAATCCGTACATATATGGGAAAATCATACACAGGATAACCGATAGCCTAAAGAAATAATTTGGTGGACGTGAAAAATAAGAGGTGTGAAGGAAAAAAATGAAAGGTTTTATTGCAGACACTACCTACGGCCCGTATAAATCAAAACAAAGGAAAAAATGCTGTAAACCCATAAAAAATTGTGCCCGAGAACCTTTTCCAAGGATCATTTAATATTTATCAATAAGGTTTACTATATTCAATGAATCAACCCTTAAAATTGGTAGTTTGTGGTGGGTTTCTCCAATACGACTTTATCATAACAAATATCTCTTAAAATTCGTGTATAGTTTATACAGTTTTTGTTGAGTATTTAACCGGAAATTTAGATAGGACCCGGGCTCGACTTTTGTGTCCGGCTATTGTGTCTGGCTATTAAATTAGGGTGATCATATTTTTTTTGTTCGAATCCGGGACAGATGACTGAGGAAAAGGGAACGTGGTTTCAATGCCATCAAGCTAATTGATAAGTATGCAATAAGTCTATCTTATGGCCTCACTATTTCCCAAAAAATGTCATTTTTTGTGGTATCTTTTCTCATTACAATACAGCAGAATTGGCGCCGCAAGCAAAATTCTAAGAATAAATATTTTGTAATTAAAAATTTTATAACGAAATGCGCCGCAGGTGTTTTTTCCTTTAATAAAAACCTGTTGCAGGCCGAAAATTAAAGAAAAAATACTCCGAAAGCGAACATTTTCGGTTTCAAGCGCAAATCTAATGATCCGGGACAGAAATTTAGGGGGAAAGGAAGGGGGAAAGGAAGGTGGAAAGGAAGGGGGAAAGGAAGGGGAAAGGAAAACTCCCTTAAAAGTGTTTTAAGAAATTGCAATTC
Source organism: Chrysopilus asiliformis (assembly GCA_964034945.1). Classification (NCBI taxonomy): domain Eukaryota; kingdom Metazoa; phylum Arthropoda; class Insecta; order Diptera; family Rhagionidae; genus Chrysopilus; species Chrysopilus asiliformis. Next base: position 13,839,477 of record OZ035960.1, read on the forward strand.
GAAGAAAAATCTTTTACTGTGAAAATCAGATTTATTTATAACAGATAAAAAAATCAGAGAATTCAGATTATGTTTTGAGTCTTCAAGACAAGAATTAAAGTATTTTTCCGCACTTAAATAAGATTAAAAAAAAAAAAAAACAAATAATGTTTACTGCTTTTATTCGAATTTATGAATTGTGACCTTTGAATAATTTTTTCACAATTATGGGGAGTTTTTTTAATGAGTCTAAATATTTTTCGGGCAATTTATATCACATTTGCGTTCAAAATAATGACTGAGAGACACGATTTGGCATTCGTCACACTTAATTACCATAAAAATCGGTGAAAAACACACGTTAACACTTATTTTGGTGGTTTGGTGAGGCTGATTGCGAATCTGGGGGCTTATCATGTAATACTAGATACAATCGACAGAAAAGTCTTAGACGGTCGAATCGACATGAATCTTATTCTGTGTTGATTTTGCTTCGCGTAATTCGACAATATTCATGTTCATAACTTAGACACATGTTGTCAGCAACATTTTTTGTTCGTTGATAAAAAAAAAGCTGCTTTGGTCGCAGATATTTGTTTTATGGGCATTTTTTAAAACAACTAAATTAAAATTTCGTAATCCAAAATCGTGGAATTCAACATAAAATCGACAGTAAGTGATCTTTTCGATTATAATCGTCAAAAGTATCATATGCGACTTAGATGAAGCAAAATTGATAATGAAATCGACAAATTGGCTTCTTGTCGAATTACGTGAAAAGTCCCATGTTGTTGGTTTGGCTGGGTCAGCTCTGGTTTTTGATATTTCGATATAATTTTCGAGATATAGAGGGTGGTTCATAAATTAATTCATACACTTTTGGTATTTATAGCGTATGAGTCAAAGAGTATGAGCCAATTTATGAACCACCCTCTATATCTCGAAAATTCAGATACAAAATCAGTGATAGAATCCAAAAAAAAAAATAACAAATCTAGTGCTTTTTAAAAAAAGTTTGTTTTTGTCTGCCTGTGTAATATTTAAAATTTTGTTTGTGATATCGAAATAGTTTTGCTTTTCAAAGAACGCAAAAATTTTCTGTCATTTTAAGGGGAATTGATGCGATAAAGCAAAACCCCGCCCGTTTAGTCATCTTTTTGCACTTGCGTAATTCCTGTGATTAGAACAAAAATATTAATTTCATATGTTTTTATCGCTAAGTTTGGCGCCCATTTGGTCATTCTATATGGTATTCAATTAACAAAGAAATACAAGTACATTAAGTGATAAACGTGTGACCAAAAGAGATAAGTTCTAATTTTGCCACATTTGAAGGGTTATAGATTAATAAAGAAGAAATTGGCCAATTAGAAAAGTAAATTTTCATGCAAATCTGAAATGAGTTGAATTGTCCAAAGTGATATGCAAATTTCCATATATGTTGATGGAAATTCCGGTGCATGTAGAAATGGGGCCGATTCTTTGGCCCATTTTCAAAGTAACACTTCTGAAACTATAGTCAAAGAAAGGAATCTAACTGTAGATCTACAAATCAGGACAATCCCTTCAGTAAATTCCCAACATGAAACTAATGCAGGTACCCATGTTACGAGTGCGAGACTACTTGAAAATACAATAATTAGTTGGAACAACGAACATGAACATGTGATGATCACATTACAAGGCATCTCTGGGTGAAAAGATTCTCTCTGCATCATCGCTGCCTTGCAGTAAGAAACCGGATCCCATATCCGGCATTAACCCTTCACTGCGCACTGCACAAAAACACATAAAACCCGAGACTCGTAATTTCTATTTCTATAGGCTTTTCATGTGTCTATGCCTAGGTTTTTCATGGTTTAACGATAGTCGTTTATGTATCCACAGACACAAAACTGGGAAACAACATATGCATGCTAAGGGAAAATCGTTAGAATCTCCCTGGGGTATTCCGCACATATAGAAGTATGAAATATTCGTTGAAGTCATAGAGGTATCATAGGATGTGTGGCAATAATTTATGTAAAATATGCAACTGGTTTGGCTTGATTATGAGAATGTGGAGGAGCTTGTCGCCCAAGCATAATATACATATGTTAATCAAGCCGAAAGGCAAAATCATAACAAAAAAGGTTATGAGAAATCCAAATGTGGAATTTCATTTTTCACCACAATACACCAGTTAAGACGACCTTTAGATTCTTGCATTATTGATTGTTTGTTTTTTATTCATGCGATTTTTTCGCAAATCACATATCAATCACTGTATCGGTGCTAGTGATTAAAATACGCTCCGTTTGGGCCGACATTTCGGGTCTTATAGCTTTTGTAAATGACCGTAGATATCACCTCGTTTCTTAATGAACCGTTGGACAATAATGAGTTTTCGAACAGTTTTGTAACAGTTTCATTCAACACTCAAACTTGATAGTTACATAAGAAAAAAAAAGACGAAGAAAAACAATTCCAGCAGCAATATTAAAATACGCATACAGTTTTTTGGCCACATCCGAAGCGAAGGAAATGATAATTTCGAATTTCGGACCCAAAACGATAAGTGATGATAACCAACAGGCATAATGTGGCCTTCTATGCTTCTAAAGTTGTATAAATTAGATGCTATTTGTATTCTGGGGAGCATCCGAAATTCCACACGGTTGGAATAAAAGGAGCCCTCATTCACTCAATTATTAGCTTCTTAAGGCGATTGTCTTTTGCCCATCTGCGGCGGATGCTCATCGTTAGAACTTATGACTCGATTATGCTAATTTAGGCGCGTATACATAGCGAAAGACCAATGAAGACCATCGCCATACAGGAAGTATGTGGCTCGGATTAGTTAAAGTTACCTCTCCACACGCCATACAAAATACCAATCGAACCAGTCTAACTTCATACTGCTTTGTGAGAAAATCAGATATCATTTGCCAATACATGTCTTTGCGTATGGAATAATTGCTGTATTCCACCATCGATTGATCGATATTATTATGCTCTAATAGAATAGTGATTTAATTATGATCATAATAGTCTATACTATCTATTTTTTTTGTTCAGTACAGGTTCATGCAAGGCATTGAACTGTTGTTTGTTGGTAAACATTACCAATTATAGATATAGATTCATTTTGATCCAAACATTAGCAAATATGGTAGTTGAAATCATAATATATTCGCTCTTGGTTCTTTGTCAAAGTTTTTTTGGGAGTGGTAATATTGGCTTCGAATATCTTGAATGCCAATGTCAATGTTTGTTAATTATATAATTACACGATATAAAAAATGTAGCCAAGTTTTTCACGGCTGATTTGGTATGACAATTGCTTGATTTGTGGGCATGTTATTTACAATAAAAAAGAAGCCAACATTTTAACATTTTTAAAATATTCAATATTTTATACAAATATTCAATACCTAGTGGTGGCTATATGGTTAGGTATTTAATGCCGGTTTCACATTCTCGTTGAATGTGGGCGCATCACAGTCAGGGTTGCTAGGTCAGATGTTTTTTTTTAAATGCGTTTTTCCTGTCTATTTCGAATTATTATTATCGTAACCGGTAATTTTAAGCCGGAAAATGGAAAAAACGTAATTCATTTGAGGTGACGATATGTCAACCGCTAACGTCACGGTTAACATAAACGCTGTGAATACCTTTAATCGTTTAAAGCAGTGCTCTGGTGTGCCGGGAAATGATATTAGGTGTGCCGCGGTAAACATTTCAAAAAGCTATTTAATAATTCTTTCAGGATTTTTTTTTTTTAAATTTTTTCATTATAAATATTTTATACACAATTTTTTTTTATATTTTCTTTTGTGGTGTGCCCCGGATTTCCAGAAAAAAAAATTGGTGTGAAATTGGGTTTCGGCAAAGATAATTTTTTGGCACAATTTTCACTTTCTTTCGGCTTTTGACCTGAGGAAACCTGAGCCAAATTTTTTTTTATCATTTGAAAGTCACAGTTTTGGACGGAGGAAATGATGGGTTTAAAAACATTTTGATTTTCTCGATTTTCACGAAAACGGTTTGAGCTGTCGAAAAATAGTGCCAACATAATTTGTGGCAAATTCTAGTCAAAAAATTATTCGTTTTTAGAAAAATCAGGGAACACAAAATATACTGTAGGATTTTATTGGCAATCCGTAAAATACGTGACGGGTAAAGTGCAGGCGCGTACTGCGATGGCAAGCATGTAGAATTGTACGAAAGTTCCAATTTGAGTTTTTGAAATGCGTGAATGTTCATCCTAGTCTTAATGTACTCATTTGATTACTGTTCACTTACGTTTACATAAATATACTTTGATTTCACGTTTTAAAATCTGAAATTGCAACTTTCGGATCATTCTACATACTGGCCACTACAGTGCGCGTCTGTACTTATGGAGAGATTGGGAATTTCGGCGGAAATGACGAACATTAAAATTAAAATAAAGCATGATGTGGGGAAGAGGGAGGGGTCCGAGAAAAATTTGCGTGGCGTCATTTATGGAGAGCTTCTTACTAATAAATGCAATATGACTCTTCTTACATTTAAAAGCTTTAGCCGCAAAACTACTCATTTAAAAGGTTTAACCGTCAAACTACTAGACCGATTGTGCTGAGATTTTCAATTGTGCCGTTCGAGAGGACCTTTTCACCCTACTTAATTAATATCAATATGAAGCTTTATTTTGCCTCATGAATTTTACATTTTTATATTTTGTCCCCTGTTTAACTGTGGAGCTAAAAAGGGCGTTGGTGAAAAATATTCAAATTTTTCATGCAAATGTATAATTTTGACTAATTTACGTTCGATTTGTATTGACAGCTCATATACATAAATAGCGAATAATGCAAAAAAAATATCGGGCTTTCCCAAATATTACTCCATTTCATAGTTATGTTCCCCCAAGGCAATTTACAAAATTTTCTCAAGTGTTGAATGTCCCTTGTGGCGCCACATTTTCCGGGTTACATTCAACAGATTTCTTTTTTTCCAACGGGTAATAAAAAAATTTACGTAAGTTGCATGAAATTGAAAAAGCTACCTATGCTAGTTATATCAAAATGAACGAGAGAAATTTAGCAATTCGTATTTCATCAAGAGTTATGAATAATGCCACAAATGATCATTAATATAACAATAAATGAGTTTTGAGGTAGATAATAAAAAAAAACAATTTACAAAGTTCAACCATACATTTATGCGAATTTGAGATTGTAGGTCTCTTCAAAGACATTTAAGATAAAAGAAATCAAGTCCGTCTAACTGGTATCCGAGTAACCTACAATATTTTATTAAGTTAGGTATTTAATCTTAGATCGTTTAACAGTTTTTCTCAGCTGAGAAATGCACTTCAATGTGTAATCACTCAAAATGCCAACTTATAAGTTTTAAAGTAAATAAACAAGACATCAATTTGGTACAATAAAAGCAATATTCATCATAACTTACGATTGCCATAATAACAATATACTCGTAAAATGATTGAGATGATCATCAAAGATATGATCATTCATTGATGATCAGCCGATGAGTGATCATTAAGATCGGTTAAATGTTGATAGTGTGAAGTATATATAGTGGCGCGGCGATGTCCGCGTAGAGGAATTTTATTAAACTATGTTTTCTGTGGCGGTTCACAAAGGTTATCTAGAAATGTTTGCCCGCGACGCGTACAGTTGGTAATTTTATGATCATTAACACCGTATACTCTGTAATGACGAGCATAAAAAGTTTAATGATCATGAACTTCTTGAATTGATCTTCAATTCTCAGGTACACAAACGTTTTGCTCACCCGAATGCTGGAAGGTATGTACAGTAAGTAGTCTAAAGGTGCCTTGCCAGAGGCATAGGAATTCGTCGGGTTCGATATATTTTGAATGGGTATTTGCTTTTCGAAAGTTCCATAAATTACCGCAATTTGTTTACTATTGGAATGTTATGTGGTTTATAGATAATCACTTTATTTGTGAATTTTCCCCACGAAGTTGTAAATGTAGCCAAAATCACAATTTTGCCAAAACTATTAGAAAAAAGGGCAGTTATAGATATATATTTTTTTTTTAAAAACTAAGTTCTCGAGAAAATACGAAGTTTTTCCAAAGCGGTCCTAATGGCCGGCTGATATTAGGCTAGTTGTTAGTCTACAGTGGGTAGTTGGAAACTAGGATAGTTGGAAATTTCCAACAAGTGTGATGCGATTTCAAAAAGCACTTGATACTTGTTGTGTTCTTAGTTTCTAGCTACTGTCGATTAGAAATTACCCTAGTGTCAACTTGGCATAAGCTTCAATTTTTTTTAACACTCAGAAACCACTGGGATAGTACCATTTAAAATTTAGATACGATCATCGTATGCATGCAACAGAAATGCGGGAATGTGATGAGAATAAAACACCGCAAGACGGAAAATTATCCAATCTTAAAGGAATTTTTTGGGAAGATGTCTATGGGTCCAGTTTATACTCGTACATGATGATGGTAAATTCATTCATGCTATCCATCGTATTATTATTATTATTTGACCGAAAAGCAATGGTGCCTTTGATTCGTTTGTGTTTGATGTATAAACGAAAAATACAAATTTCCGGTCATTTGATTTGAAAGATGAATGACTGCGGGATAGATAACTTTTGAACCGAAAATTAACTGAAAACTCAAACAGGAGACAAGTGGTGTCGTTGTGATATTGTTTAGCCATAGTTTATGGCCTCCTCAAAATTTGTCGCATGTGCCCGCAGGATGTATCGGAAATCCATTATAAGCCAATGAACTGAATGAATAGACTGAAGATCCTTCTTTTTCAATTTCGAATTTTATTTACAAAAAGGACACTATTCAATTTCGATTCCATTCAAGATGTTCTTCAGGAAATAAAGAAAAGGAAATAAGTCCTTTACTACCTGCCGATATTTCCTCAATTCAGCTGCGTGACGATCGGTGCATTTCCTTTTGGTGTACAGTGCGTACAGCCAACGCTTTGAAAATCTTTTAAAATGTACACATGTATATCTATCCGTGCTTTTAAGATAATTATATGAGAATTTAGGCATACCTACACGTTATTCCAATCCAACTTTAAACTTGACAGCCTGTTATTACTGCTTATGTGTGGGGTCTAATTTAAATTTTAGTACAGCCACCATGGATTTTTTTTTGTATTTTCAACCTTCCAACCATCTATGCAAATTTGAAGCCAGTTTTAGGCCGCAGATTACAAGAAAATAAAAAAGTGTGAACACATTGTATCGGAAACAGTTTCCTTTGATATTATTTTACACTTGCAGATCACATGACAAAAATAAATAAGCTGCAACCTGTTGATCTTCATTGCGACGATCTTCAGTGATCATGAATGGGAAATCGTTCTCTCAATGATGTAGTAAACATTCCCAAAGGGGTTAAAACTTAAGAAATTCCTGCGGTTTGAATTGTCCGCAACGATCGTGGTGTCCATATATATTCGATTGGGGACAGATTTTTACATTTTTCTTCGTTTTTACTTTTTAAAATGCATATCTTATCAGCACACATATTTAATTGAACAGGGTATAATATTGTAGTAAAAGTGTCACTGTCGTAGAATACACAAAAATATATTTCTTATTTGACAGATTTAAGTGGATCGTTGGTTGTTGTCATTATCCCCATCGAACTCCATTGTCGGGGGTTAAGGTTTCACATTTTATGAGAATTTTTCTCCTTTCCGATAGCTGGAGTAGTTTTTTTTCAATTTTTTTTTTAGAAAAATTCTGTGGTCACACCTGAACGATTATCGTCGTAGGTGAGCTTAGCGTTCAATAAAATCAATATAAACCTACTATCGGTTTGTTGTTATAGACCGAAATTGATGGAAGAATTCCCACTCTTTGCGAAGAGGCGTCAATGAATTACTTTGGCCGATGGAGAACTATACGTGAATTCACGTGTGGAATGCTGTGAATCGAGTTATTTTTTATTCCCGACCTTGACTAATGGTCGCATTTAAAAAAAAACGAGTTTCTAAAAAAAATTTATGTGACGCTAAGGAAGAAAACAGATCAGTATTCAAGCAGATTTTTTTAGTCCAAATAGATTTTTGGGCTAGAATTCCAAGAGTTCTTTCACCCATTCACGGAAATATCTGTCAAAATTTGAGATTTGTTTTACCCATTAATTTGAATAAATCAGCGCCAAAGGTGGACTCAAATTATCAGTTTTTTATCGGAAATTTCGTTGTGGGATCTAACGTGAATTTTAAGCAAAATATTTTAGAAAAAAAAAATTGAGAAAAATGCTTTCAAACCATTATGAGAGATTTTCAAATATCAAAGAATATCTAATTTGTAATTGCTGACTCCAGGTATAAAGTGTGGTCTATTATAGAAATTTAGATAAGAAACCGTAGCTTTTAAGTAATTGATTTATGATTTTAAAAATTGGGCATTGCGTGGAAGGAAAAATTTACGAGAGTTGTGTGAAAAAAAAAGAAATATAATTTGTGAGAAATGTTTTTTTTGCTACCTGTAATAATCGTTGTTAAAGTTGGTAAGGCTGGGCCTTCTCGCCATCGTCGCATAATCTCAGCGGGGAAGGAACGAGAGCAGTGGGGAGTCAGTCAGTCCTTTGAGCCAACTTCGCTGACGCGGTCGATGGTGAGTTGGGTTAAAAACGGGAATCGTTTTGCGGAATAAGAACGTGAAATACGGAAGTTAGTCGAGAACTTTATATACCTACTCCAGTGATGTTTTTTGTTACCTACTCCAAAATTTCCAGTCAATCGGTCGAGAGGTTTTTGGAGTTACAGCTTTTAAAAGAGAATAAATTGTCAAGCAAAACTCTCACAATTCCGTCTCAGATGGCAATACGACATTGACCAGCACGCGAAGAGAATTGGGAGGCAAAACTGGAGGACAACGGCACGCGACCGGGACCTCTGGCGAGAGACATTGCGGCCGAGAAACATTGCGGCCAGTTGTAGCGTCGAGAGAGAGAGAGAGAGAGAGAGAGAGAGAGAGAGAGAGAGAGAGAGAGGAAAAAATTTAAAGCGGTGGTACAAATTTCAGCAGATCATACTAATATATAAAAATGAGTTGGTATCTGTCTGTCTGTCTATCTGTCTGTCTGTTCCGCTTTCACGCAAAAACGGCTGAACCGATTGACTTGAAATTTGGCATCAGTGTCTGTGGTAGTTCTGGTTACAAGGCATACGGAAAAGTAGCGCGAGGGGTTGGGAGAGTAAGGGGAGGGGGTAAAGTGATTTTGAACCTTCGTTTTTGCGCTATGTTACTCTTTCGCGGGGAAACTACTGAACTGATTGGCCTGAAATTTGGCATAGATGTTCGTCGGGGGTCCAGCCCCAACAGAGAGCCATCAAAAAGTAGCCCGAGAAGTGGGGGAGTAAGAGGGGAGGGTAAAGTGATCTCGAAACTTAGCTCTTCCTCAATGTCACCCTTTCGCGGGGAAACTACCGAGCCGATTGGCCTGAAGTTTAGCTCCAATTTAGACCATTAAAAAAAAATTGAAAAAACTTGACCCGGCAACGACGGGTATGCAAGCTAGTTTTCAATAATTGATACACTCGGCGAATGTTGGTGAGAATGTAGACGTGGTTGGCAGAGTCTTGTTCGTCTAGATCTGCTGAATCGTTGGGCAAAGTTCGATTCGCGTGCATTTGGCGAGAGTGTGTTGGCATTTTAATGATTTTTAAATGTAATCATTATTTAATATAATAAAAATACGGGAAATAAATTACCACCCACGGAAATGTGTGCCTCTGTATATTATTTATAGCAGTTTTTCAGAACTCTCCAGTTCGCCGTAAAAGTTTAGTAGCTCCGATTTTTAAATACACATTCTTAACACATTCATGGATATCAAATGAATGATTAGTGATGAACTCGTAATGTTGCAGTAGCGATCTTATAAGAACCACTTCATTATATTCAAAGCAATTAATGTAAAAATTCACATATGTGAATCTTCTGTTTTATTTTTGCTCCTCATAAGACGCATCTTTATGCGTTTCTTTTGCATCTGTTCGATTTTTTTTCCATTGATTTAAAAACTTCTGTTTCTCTTTCTCAGGGAATATGAACCGAGAAAATTCTCACAAGAAGCTAAGCCAAACAGCAACGAAAAACTAAAGTCTGTTCTAAACATTCATCCATAATATTTGTTCGTTTCGCGGGAAATGTTTTCTTCATATTTGCCCATCTGTATTTGAATTTTTTTCTCTCCTGGCATTTCGTTCGAATGCGTACGTCATTTCCATTTCCATCCATTTACGCTATGAATTGTGATCGCGCCTACATGGAATCCCTAAAAAAACTATTATGATCCGCACACAATCATCTGTTTTTTTTTTGTTTTTCGATAGTTCCGAAGATTCCAACACATCCGAAGAAACTCGAGATGGAATCCATAAAAAAATCGGTTCGCTTTGCTTTTTTGTTCGAAAGACCTCGAACTTTGGGATCTGATATGGACAGCAAACGAGAGTTTATTGAAAATAGACAGAGTTTCGACACTTGCCGCAGATAGAATATCGACACTTGGATAAGAAGTTATCTAACACCGGTATTGTACCATACGAGTATCTAAGAAATCCAATTTGAACGATTCCCAAAAAAAAAAACGAGCAGATGCAGATGCCAGCCCAAATATGACCAAAGTTTTCTTTATAGTAATTTATAGTATAAGTAGATGGGATTTCATATGATGAGGGTGAGAACAGAATTTCCCCCTGTGAACTTTTGAAAACACCTTTGCATTGTTTTAATTTTAAATCATCGTCGGTTGGAGTTCTTTTAATTTAATCAGCCTGGGGTCTTAAAATGAATAACAAGAAAAAATCATAACAATAAAAATTAGAAAAAGAAACAAGAAATGGTGTCTACATGTTATATATTTTAAATTAAAAGTGTAACAAATTCCACTGATAAAAGCTTTAGAAAGCAGAACGGCAAAGGAAATTAGGCCTTAATGAAGATCTCCGGATACTGTTCTCTTGGTTAAAATCAGTTCAGTTCAGTTTACTCTAGCCATCATTATTTAGTGCGACTTTTTAAGTTACCTTAAAGTTATTTAGCATTGTCTTTATAATCACACACAGCAATTTCCTGCACTCATTCCACTATTTCCTAAGACCTCGATCTTTTTAATTTCTTCGTCTTGTTGATTTTCTTTCTGTCTTCTCAACTGTCTTTCTTACTTGTTTCCAAATACCACATACCACTATTACTACTATTTCTCTGTGATTTTCTCAAGTTTTTGAAAAACTTTTGGTTTAATCACATGATCAAAACAACAGCATAAAACAGTATGGAAACCTTTGAAATATCTTAAAATGGCTGGAGGAAAAAACGCAGCCATTGGAGCAGAGCAGAACAGAGAACATCATAGTAGAGTAAAATTGTTACAACTGTTCCATTGTAATCAGTTACGGTACGCATTATAAAATCACTGAAATTGTACTCATATCGCTTTTTATGACCTTATAAAGATCATTATGGCCATAAGTGAATTTATTTATCATAAATTGTGGGAAGATCATCATCTCATCATCTTCAAAATATCTACAAGAATCCAAGAAAAAAAAATTAACTCTCACATTGTATTAAATATGAATTTTAATAGACTACCTTTTAGCAGTGCAAATACTGGGAAAGTTGGATTTTTTTTTGACGAGTACTTTTGGTTTAAGAAATTAGAAAATGTCTTTCTTCCTTGTCACTACTTGGGCATTAATGTTTCCAAATTTACGGAAGAAAAATCGCATTTTCGTTGAAATGAATGATGGACGGATGTATTTAGCTTGGCATGATCACTTTCTATCTGTGCGGGTATGCTTAACCGAAACAACATCAACATTACTCTTGGATAGGTAAATGTTCTCACGTTATTACTTTCCCGATTTGCTATTTTAAACTTGATCTAAATGAAGTATTAAGTGACTTCACTATTTTTTTTTCAGAAGAGAAAATTGAGATTATTTTCTGCTTATTCAGTGAATAAATTTCTGTTTTCTTCAATTTTATTAAATAGTTTGAAAGTCTTTGTTGTCTCAAGATGGAAAGATGACCGCAATTAAATAATTGTGGGAAATGATGAATTGTCGATTATTATGTTGTTGTCGCTTTTATTTCACTGGATGTCGCATATGCCGCCGTATACCGGAATGGGAAATTATGTTGCGATCAATGTGATCAAATTATGTTTGGGATATGCGAGGGTAGAGTGACATATTCTAAGCCTACCAAGAAAATGACACACGATTATTAATGAGTTTGTCTTTTTTTTAAATTTTCGATAAATAGTGTGACTATAAGGGCGGAGGCAGGGGAAGGATTTCCGGGTTTTTCAGTTGAAGTTAACAAAATCAGGCTTAGTCTGTCTGTCCGTGACTACATAACTCTCGAATGGATTCGAGCTAGAGACTTGAAATTTTGTATAGTTGCGCTTCTCGTAAATGACAAGCCTAAGTTCTTGAACGCTAAAATCGGACCATTTATTTATCCATCATTTATTTACCCATCCTCCACACACACGAAACAGTTTTGTGTAATTTTCTCGAAAACGGTAAGTCGTGTTGAAAAATTTGTAAAGGCAAAATATGTTTAGAAAATGATTTTACATAACTTATGAAAATCTCAAAATCCAGTTGGACCACTCCTTCCTCTTTTCCCCAAGTTTTTTATATTTTCTCGAAAACGGTGCATAGTATCGAAAGACTTATAAAGACGAAATGTGTTTAGAACATGATTTTGCATAACTGTTCCATACATCAAAATCCAATCGAACCAATCCTTCCCCCCTCTCCTACACAGATGGGTTTTTTAAAAAAAAAATTAAAAAATGCTTTTGAAGCGCTTTTTCGGAAAAAAAACTTCACACAACCGCTGTTTGGAAAAGATTTGGCACCAAAAGAACGGTGCACGATGTTGACCCTGAGGCAAACATTTGAACCAGTGCAGTTTACACTTTGCGTGGGGTTTTTTTTTTGAAAAGGCGCAGTCTTTAGTTTCATCTTCATATATACAAGCTCAACAGCCACCGAATTACAGAGGGATGGTGAGGAGTCAATTAACTTCTTTGTGCTCTCCGAGAGATTTTTCCCAAAAATCACAAGGAAACTCATGGACCCTTCACCTTCCTCCTGCAATTCGTGGCTGCTGAGGCTGTAAGTGGATGGAACTAGTGCCCTTTCCATAGTGCTCTTTTCCCAACAATTGCCCTAATTTTAAAACTAACCAATGGACACAAAAAAACGAAAATTCTTGCATGGTTATTTTGGCTCATATGTTCTACCAACACTTTTGATCCCCCCCCCCCCCCCCCTTCCCCTAAATTTTTTTTTGTGTTCTGATTGTTAAAACTACCAAGCTATATTTATGTCAATTGTTTTACGCTGACATAAATGTTGATTTTTCTGGTTATGATTGAATATACATTTTTTGTTACTAAAAAAAACCAATAGTTTTACTTATTCTTTCATAATCATGCGAAAATGTTATCTAAATCATATGAAAAATTTATCGTTATTCACGCTTTAATACAAATGAGCGAAAGAAAAATACCGAACTTTGCCACAAAAATATTTGACTTTCAGATTTTATGTTTTATGTAAAATTGGATTTTAAATCACACCTCAGCATAAACAAAATTTTAGGTGGCCAGTAGTGCAACATAAACATAAGCTAATGCACATAATTGTGTAGGTGGTCGATACAGTTTCATGTGGTGTCGAAAAACACAAAATGACCGGGATTTTTTTTAAAAAAGACATATTTTGTTACAGCTGCCAGTCAATGATCATCGCTTCAGTGAAACATTTGCTGCTATTTCAAAATAATCACATTATGAGGCATATTTATTGCTAACTGTGGGGTATTATGCGGGTAATTTAGCATATTATGTGAATTAATTCTATGACACGAACGCATAAATGTTGCCCCTCTATCGTTTTTAGTCCCTTTATTATACATTTAGGTATAAAGCCACTCTTGAACAATCTGTAATCGTTCAGAAATGTTAATGCAATAAATTATTTGGCCATCAAATAAACTATTTTCAAAGTTTATCCGTTCATTTGTGATATGTTGGTATATACGATTGCGGATCCAATATTAAATGCCTGAAAAGCTTTGTGAGCATTATTGAGGCATATAAAATCATAGCTGATTGTGGTGTCCTATTGGATTACAACGCCTATAAGACTAGTCTAATACCGGTCGATACTCCCACACACACACACGCACACACACACAAACGGTCATTTGCTATAAACAAATCGAGCATATGTGCCTCATGAATGGCTCATCATAGCAGGTGCCTAAGCATTTCCATTTTCCATTTCCATACCTTTCTCTCTTTGCCACTTTGATTTCTTAATGACCCATAAAATATCTGTTTCAGACCTACACGCGAAGGTAGGTTTAGGTGTGGGTGGGTTTTTTTCATTGCTCTGCATACCGTTATAAAGGATCATAAGACAAAAAAAGTGTGCTATTTGCATAACCGATATCGAAGAATTTTTCAATTTTTTTTTCACATTTGCAAGAGAAGTGATATTGATCGACCCCCCGGTAGGTGACCAGTCGAACTCGATAAATTGAATTTACTTTAAACGATTAATTTTAATACGATAAACGTTCAATATATTCCATATGCGAATTTCCTTTCGCAGCATATTTGGATCAGTCAATCAGATTTTTGCATTAGAAAAGCGATTTTCATTTAAAATTCAATTTTGCGTCGATGGCTGCATTTATTTAACACTTCCAATGACGACGATAATTCTCCAATCTGCCAGATGCGAATGTATAAAGTCAGATTTTTGTTTTCATTCATTTAAAGTAGCCCATAAATCTGCATCAATAAAAAGCCGAAAATCATTAAAAAGAAAAAAAAAAAATTTTTGATTAACACGTTGACTGCCGAACAAATTTTGTAAATGTTTAAAGGAAATACCAATACACTCAGAAAAATGTCAAGTCAACTTTTGTCAGGTTAACTCTGACCTCTAGCTGGCTGACAGAGTAAGATTACATGACATTACATCCTCGAAAAGCCTATCTAAGGTCAACTCGTGCAGCTCCCAATGCCCTACTGCACCTGCTCGTGGCTTGATTTCAGAATTTCTCCGGCCACAGGTTAACACAAGTTTTATTTTCCCTCATGCAGGCGAACGCGCGCCTCGCATAGGCTAAATTTTCCTGCCCGAGGCCAATTACACCGTATGTAGGTCATCGAGTTAGCCTCCATTTTTCTGAGTGTACATGTAGATCTGTAGAATGTGTATACGTATGAACATATGTCGGTAGAATGTATACATAGAGAATGTAGACGTGGCTATCGATATTGATAACTGAGAACCCTTATGAAACTTATTGCAATTTTTCACTGGCTATCAAAAATGATACCCATGGCAGTCAATGTGTTAAAAAACAAACAGTGACACCCCACCCCTGTTTCATGTGTGAGTGGCAAAACCAACCGAAAATGAAAATGAATAACGAAATCGAAAATCAAATTGAAAAATTCAAATATCGATTTATATTTCTTTCTGATGATGGGATAATATTGAAACCCGCTTATTGTCATTTTTCCATCGAATTTATGGTTGAATGAATGAATTTAAAACTGATTAATACCGCACAAAATTGTGAAACTGATCCGTGACATCTTAATCTTGCTAACTGTCAGACTTTTCATTTGACGTTCATCCGAAATTTTAAATTCATTTTTCGTAAAGCAGGCATTCAGAGGAAATTTCGATTTGTCGATTGTATGATTTTTCTATTGCAGAGTTATGAAAAGCACAACAATTTAATATGGATAATATTTTGTGTCGTTCCCATATTAGCATAATAGACTGAATCACCTTTGGCAGCCCACACTTATAGTCGTCGCTCTTTTATACAAAAAGATAATCTTTATAATATGAGTTTTTCGAAAGAAAATTCTTCAAAGATTTTTTTTTTGGATTGCTTTTCCGATGAACCAAAATACCTACACATAATAAAAAAATCGGTGTGTTTCCGAAATTAATTAATTAATTGATTTTTAGGCTTTGTTGTACACACGCGCGCTAAAGGTTGGACAAAATTAATTAAAAGGCGGCTGAAATGCTTAAGGGATTTTCATTTTCGCCTGATTAGATACGTCGGACGTAGGCAGACTTGGACACACTTTACCTTAAATAGACACAAACCTGATGTTTAAAACCTTTGAACCTACGCATTTTTCCTTCAAAAACATATGCTATATTAGGTTACTGTCCATTGCGGATGGCGCGAGATGAGCACGAGTGCTCGATAAAAGTTTATTTTCAATTTCCTTGACGATTAAGAATTTTTTTTAAATCTTTAGCACATGTTTTCCGAATTCTGTGTATTTTTTTTGGTTATTATTATATTATGTTTTTAATAAAACCAATTTTTGGGCAATTTTGTAAGCAGAATCTCTTGACATAATATCGGATAATTTCATCAAAAGAAATTGGAAAATAAAGCGATGACAAGAGGATAATGTCAATTTTGATGATGATATTTTCGAGGATTTTATCCAAGAATATTCATACCAAAGAATCGAAATCGTTCGAAAAAAGATTACAGAAAATATGTTTTAGATTCGTTCGAGGATAAATCGATACCATCAATAATATTTTGTTTTTTTTATCATTCAGTTGGCAACGTTTTGCTATCAAAAATCGTCACATATGAATTTTTTTCTGATGTCAATTAAATACAAGATAAAATTTGATCTGGATAAATATGATGCGGAAACATGTTCAAAGTTTTTTTTTCATCCATTTTATGGCGTTTGAAATATTTATTTTCGTATCTTGCCATAAAAAAAAATAAGAGATTTCCCTTACAGCCGTCATAATAAATATATTGGGGAAATCAGATTTTGTTTATACAAAGTTGTGGAAATGGGAGTCACAATATTGCGTAATCATTTTGGTTTATGCTCTTTCTATCAGAATTTTAATTTAAAAAAAACTTTAAAAACTAAAAAGCATCATTCGTCAATAGTTAAAGACTTTCTTTCGCAAATCTAATGCAAAAAAGCAAAACTCTCATCATTTGCAACATATCGTCAAAGACGTGCGACTGCAAAGCGGCATCCACAACAAAATCTGTAGGTTGGTGCCGACGATTCTTTCTTCCTTTCAAAATTTCCGGATACAAAAATTTAATTTTCGAAAAAATTGTTGAAAATAAAATTTTTGTATCTGGAAATTTTGAAAGGAAGAAGTATTTTTTTTTCACTACAGAAAAATAAAAAGGCTCGTTTAGATGTAACACTTTATTCCGTGAATTTTGTTCTGCGATACCAAATTCACGATTCACAACCGTGTACACAACCCAAGAAACAATTTGTAACCGTGGTTATAAAAAAACCTTCAATTTAGGTTACATTTTGGTTACATTTTAGATGGTTTCCGAATAGACCCGCCAAAAACGGTTATTTTGAAACCAGCTTCTAAATACGGGTTTCTGAAACGTTTTTGAAAGGTTTCAGAAACCAAAAGTGAAACTTTTGATTTTTGTTACCAGGGTTTCAAATACGTTTCTTAACCGGAATGTAACCTCAAATTGTTACTTGGGAAGCACACAAAATTCAGAAATGTATTCCTGAAAGACGTCGGAACTCGAATTTTTTCATATAAAACTGACAGAATAAATTCAAATTTTGAAAATTTTTGTTAAGTGAATTTCTTTTGTGATAGATGAATAAAATTCGCGGAATAAATTCTGAATAAAATTCAAGAAAAAATCGCAACTATAAACGGGGCATCACTATAAAGTTTTAGGGCTTCTTAGGATTTTTGGTCAAAAACTAATTTCATTGTACACTCTAGAAAATTTTATTGTAATTTTACCCCTATTATCGTAGGAAACCATTTTCCTACGATAATAGGGGTAAAAATACACCGAGTCGTAATGGCTTAAAAGCTATGCATTTTTACTCATTTTGTGGCGAACAAAAGTCTCTTTTACGGGGGAACTTTAAGCTAAATAAGCAGTAAAAGTACAATACGGGTGTAATTTTACGACATGGATGTTTGAAATTACCACATTTTTGTTGTAATTTTCCTCCTATTTGGTAGCAAAACCGCGTCTTAAAGGTGTAATTTCACGACATTTTTTGTTTAAAATTACACCGAAAATGGTATTAGAATTTCTCGGCTTATACGGTCTGCAAAAACAAAAATATTATATTATTTTTGCGGATGTTTTCACATCCAAATTTCCCGGGCATGTCTGTCATGTGGCAGGCGCCACACAGGATTTTGGTAGAGTAAAACTCGATTCGAGTATTTATACTCCGATGCCACAAACCTTATGCGAATTATAAGGTTAAGGTTAAATTGTCCGTACAATAATGCAAAAATACCCTGCGAGCGTGTTTTTACACCAAAATGAGAGTAAAAATACGAATATTGGTCGAAATTTTACGCAAGGTTTAAAATTACCCTATTTCTAGTGTAAGATTAATGTTTTTTGGGTGTTTTTACAACTTAAATGGTGTGCGAGCTAAATTCTGATTTTTTTTCGAAATTTTACGACGTTTTTGCAAATTTACCCCGTTTTTACCCCATTTTTCGGTTTAAATTCAAATTCATTTTCTACAGTGTACTCAATAGTTCACCGTGAACAGTCCGGTACTTGAATTGAAATGGTTTCGAGGGAAACAAAAATATTCCAGATGAAAAGCCCTTAAATTTCATAGTGGAAGAAGGAATTTTTCAATTGTTGTTTGTGAATATTGCTAAAAAATGCGCAAGCAAATATTTTAGAATGCAGGCCAAAGCCTTTGTAAAAAGTTTGTAAAAAGTCAAAGAAAAAAATTTCTAAAAAAAAATGCGCCGCAGGCGAAAATGTTTTAGCGTCAAGATCAAAAATACCTCCCAGTTGAAAACCTTACAATTGTCCCAATGGAGTGTCTATTTGACAAAATGTTCGTCTAGTTTAGTGATGATTTTGGCGTTTCTTAACCCTAAACTGCATAGGGTTTTACTGGTGATACATAAATGTTTTTTTTGTTATCATAATTACGACTTTCAAGTTTTAGCTAAATTTGCGGCAAGAGATCATTTATACATTTCGGGAAGAGGGTGGGAGGAGGATGACTGTGGTATGCTGGCACGTATTTTTGTGCAAAATATCATGGAAAAGACAAATATTAGCGCAACGTTTTTTTCTTTAAAAATCTATTCAAAAATTTGTAAAAAATCCAATGATTTCTACAAACCACACAAAATTCCGATAAATTTAAAATCCAGGAGACACATTTATTAAATAAAGAGTATAATTTCATTTTCCAAAAACCAGTCTGATAAATGTATCAAGGAAATAATAAAAATTCTTTAAGTAACAAATGGGAAAAAGTGCTCCATTTATTTTTATCAAATTAAACGATTTTTGTTGACAAATTGATTTCAAATAGTACTCGCTTATTGGTTGAATTAGATAAAAATATTTGACATCACACAAATGTAAAGAATTGAGTTTTCGAAAAATAAAATAAATAGAAGGGCAAACATTTATTGAGCATTGAAAAAAAATTTATCTTGAAATTATATTTCTCTGGAAACTTAATAATGCTTGCCCTTTCAAAGAAATTATTTGAAAGTTCAATGGTTTCCTACACGGTTAAAAATTTAAGAGTTTATATGAATAAATTTTTGTTTATCAAGATCTTTTAGACCGAATTTATGTCTGTTTTTATCGAGATTTGTAAAAAAATTGATAAATGTTTGGTGTAAATTTCATATTGTTTTTGGCATTTTACAATAAGGCACTTGGCAATTCGCACCGCATAGGGAAAAAGTTCAAACTTATCAAGCGATCTTATATTGTATGTAATCTACATGAGTTCTAATTTTGCAGAGACTGCAATTTTGGGGAGACCGCATTGTTACGTAATACAAAATTAGAGCTCATGTAGATGACATATGATATAAGATCGCGTGGTAAACTTAAACTTTTTTGCAATGCGGTGCGAATTCGCATTAGGTGTGCCAAGTGCCTAACTGTCGATAAAAACATGCGAGTTGATACAATTTTAGTGTAAAAGATCGTGATAGACAAAAATTCATTCAAATTTTTAATCGTGTACAACTAAAAATTCCATAGAGTGCATTCGAATTCCATAGAAATTCCTTTCAGGGTTTTTTTTAGCAATTTTTTTCAATTTTTATTGACTTTCAATTTATGCAAATCAAGATTTTTCTCAATTTACTTGGAAGAAATTCCAAAACCAGAGAATCACACGCCAGACGGTCGACTTAATAATATTTTAGCAGGTCTTTTGAAATTAATTTTTCCAAGAATGTTACAAATTCCCAATCGCCGCGATAATTTTCGTAATCACGAACGCAGTGCGGTTTGGCGGGCGTCAGCATTTAAATGATCACCTGAAAAACAAGTAATCGAGGTGAATACCAGTCGATCCGCCTTGTCCCCCCGCAAACAAATTGGGCCAATAAAGATGACGATTCGCCAGTCGCTGTGAAGGTAATTAAGTGGAAGTGAATATATAATGTTTGTTAAATATATTTTAAAAAAAGCTACGCATCGCCCAAGTATCTTAAGATATTTAAAAAATTCAATTTTAAACCAGGCGTCTACCACTATTAGTTTTATCTAGTACTTTTAATTAAGACTTGTAAGTGCTTCAACAAGAGTAGGTAGAGTGGGTGTGTTCATATGATCAGAGATTCTTCTTTGTAGCACCCAAGTCTGTGGTGATTTGGTATTCTGAGACGTTTTTCATACATATGTATGTAAATTACCCCGAACAGAACAATAAAAGTCAATTCAAATAATAATAGCCCGTTGTTGATGTCGCGCATAATACTGATATGTGCAAGTCGAATATAATCGTAGTTAAATTATATTTATTATTACCCAACTTAGCGCCTGACACTGGCTGCCAATGGTAAATGGTGTCGCAAATATGATTTTTTTCAGCGATTACTCAGTCGACGTTAAATTTTCACTTGGCTATTATACGATCGGCTTTTTCATCATTTCAGGGAATTTTTTCTTATATCATATGTGTCATGCTAGTGACATTACTATAGTGAGGTAGTGGCTAGTAGTTCCTGTTACCAACCAATATGATTTACTACTATTAACAAAACTTACGTTTTTCTGCAAAATTCCAATCTAACGGTAAAAAAAAATCCAAAACTCCAATTAGTGTTTTGCTAAACAATATTCGTAAATTGCTGAAACAGTAGCAGCGTTTTTGCTTTCTTAATCCCAATCACATTTAATGGAAATAATTCACTAATCGCTCAGTTTTTCAAAAACAATATCATTCATTGTGAATCACTCACTGGGTTTTATTAAAAGAATGTCAATTCTTAAATTAAAAAAAAAACACTTGATCTAAACTGAAATTTTCTCGCACTAATTTAATTTCGTATAATCAATCAGAGAGACTTGAATGGGTGCGCAGTACCACTTGGTTTTAGAGCAAAATCCGAAGATTTAAACATAAACAAAACTTATAAACACTATTAGCAATTTTGTAGCCTTAGCGTAACTCGGGATTAACGCAAACTACATGCACTTGGTGTGGTGTCGTTTAGCAACAAACGTCGTCACGACCGACCGAATGGGAATCTATAACAAAACTGAATGTTACCGACGTAACATAAACCGCCAAAGGCCATATTACTAAAAACATACCCGGTCTAGCATATCTCGCAGAGTGGTGGAAGCATAAAACAAAACTTACTCTCTAATCTGACCGGCTCGGCGACTGTTATTGTTGTTGTTTCCACTTGCGACTCTCGGTAATTCGGACTTACTTGCTACACAGTTCGATGTGCTGCAGTTTTATGCTGTCTTATGTTTACGCTCTTCACACACAACTCAGAGAAAAAAGCCATGTCGAGAGCATAAAAAGTGCATATCTGAAAAGTAACGTGGTGAAAAGAAAACGTGCAAAGTACATAATCCGGGCTATAAAAAAAAATACTCGCTCTCTATATGGTTGTTTTTACGCGCTTCCATGCGTCGAGTAAATAAAACATATTAATCCGGAGAGTTTGTTAGGGCAACATATGGCAGCATAAGTAGTCGATAGCATAAAAATCCGAGATTATCAACAGTGCGATGTTTTAAAGCGTATATGATCGTAAAACATTCCATAAGGGAAATGCTGAAATAATAAGCAACATGTTGCTTGTTTACAATGATCTTGCAACATGTTGCTGAAATAATTTGTAGTTTTTAAACTCGCCGAATTTGTTTGATTTGAGTGAAATTTATGAATTTTAAAATGGGAAAATAAAAAAAAGTGATCAAAAGTTTATTTGATATATTAAATATTTTTCGGGAGGGGTTTTAATAGGATAACTTCTGGAAAAGAGTAAGATATGTCCGTAAAAGCTATTTTGTGGCATTTTGGTCGCCCAGTCGCACTCGTCACACTTTTTCACGATTTTTGTCTGGAATTTTGTACCGCCGACTTAAGACTCCATCTCTCCCCCTAAATGTGTGACGTATTGTATGGAAAAGGAGCTGTCCAGAAGTTTAACGCGGTGTGTGGTGGGGGTAGGTAGGGGTCAGATCAAGTGTGACATCACAACATATTTGAAAATAATTCAACCCTAATGATTGAATTTTACAACTGCAATATCGTTACTGAATTTGAAATCACAACAAATCAATGCCTTCTGGGTTATGAGCAGGTTCAAGAAGGCCCAGGGGTCGGCTCGGGGCGGACGGTATCACAAGAAGTCGTGGAAAATGTTCATTGAAGAAATAAATTTTTCATACGACTTTCCCATTTTTGAGGGATTTTTAAACCAAAAAAGTAAGAATATCTAATGTAAAAAGCATATGACTTTCTTAAACTCACTACGAGCCAACAAATTTTACGCTATAACGTTGCCATGTTATGACGACCATGTTATGACGACCATGTTATGACGACCATACAATAAGTTGTCAGTTTACATAAAAATATCAAAAAAATTCAACCCGATTTAAGATATTTCGAGAACGGTGCAAAATGTCGATATTCGGTAAAAATGGTAGATAATTTCTGTGGTCACAAGGAAAAACCGCTTAAGTCGAGTTATGTAGTTTTAAAGGTTGGTGCATATTTGAATTCTCCTTATCCAGTTCTATATTCTGTCAAAATTTGGTTTTCATGCTGTACCCCTATGAGGAATGGCAGAGCAAAAACCATATAACCTAAGTCAGTTTTGCTTGCAAAAAAAAAAATAATCAAAACTTTAAACCCAAATTACTCAAAACACGCTTTTTTGAGTTAAGCAGTTTTCCCTTGTGACCACAGATTTTATGATCTTTAATTTAGAAAAGAGCCAAATTTTGTGTGACGCATGTTATGGACAGCCTTCAGGCCTTACTTTTTTTTTTGCAAAAGTGCTATCTTGTTCTCTGCCAAACAAATTTGGACGCTTTTCCTTCTACAAAAGGTTTTTATTTGCATGACATTTATTTGTTTTTATTTCAATTTGTTTGACTGTAGAAAAATGACCTTATTTGTACAAGGAAAAAGGTCTAAATTTGTTTGGCTATCTTTAGAAATAGCCCAATGCGGCAACGCAACACATTTTGTATGCAAAAGCTTTTAATTGTCATGAAAAAACATAAATTTAAAAAAAACTCATCTGTATTAGTACACTGTAGAAAATGAATTTGAATTTAAACCGAAAAATGGGGTAAAAACGGGGTAAATTTGCAAAAACGTCGTAAAATTTCGAAAAAAAATCAGAATTTAGCTCGCACACCATTTAAGTTGTAAAATCACCCAAAAAACATTAATCTTACACTAGAAATAGGGTAATTTTAAACCTTGCGTAAAATTTCGACCAATATTCGTATTTTTACTCTCATTTTGGTGTAAAAACACGCTCGCAGGGTATTTTTGCATTATTGTACGGACAATTTAACCTTAACCTTATAATTCGCATAAGGTTTGTGGCATCGGAGGATAAATACTCGAATCGAGTTTTACTCTACCAAAATCCTGTGTGGCGCCTGCCACATGACAGACATGCCCGGGAAATTTGGATGTGAAAACATCCGCAAAAATAATATAATATTTTTGTTTTTGCAGACCGTATAAGCCGAGAAATTCTAATACCATTTTCGGTGTAATTTTAAACAAAAAATGTCGTAAAATTACACCTTTAAGACGCGGTTTTGCTACCAAATAGGAGGAAAATTACAACAAAAATGTGGTAATTTTAAACATCCATGTCGTAAAATTACACCCGTATTGTACTTTTACTTCTTATTTAGCTTCAAGTTCCCCCGTAAAAGAGGCTTTTGTACGCCACAAAATGAGTAAAAATGCATAGCTTTTAAGCCATTACGACTCGGTGTAATTTTACCCCTATTATCGTAG
This sequence comes from Chrysopilus asiliformis, assembly GCA_964034945.1. Classification (NCBI taxonomy): domain Eukaryota; kingdom Metazoa; phylum Arthropoda; class Insecta; order Diptera; family Rhagionidae; genus Chrysopilus; species Chrysopilus asiliformis. Next base: position 13,863,826 of record OZ035960.1, read on the forward strand.
GAAAATGGTTTCCTACGATAATAGGGGTAAAATTACAATAAAATTTTCTAGAGTGTAGTTACAGTAGTATATTTCAATTTTTTTTTATTATGTAAGTATAAATCAAAATTAGTTCTTACAAGCAGCCCAGTTGAAACACCATAAATTGATTGCTCTTTTTATATCGAAAAGGAAAAAAAAACAGTTGTGTTATTATGCTGATGCAGCAGCAGATGGTACAGGTGTAAACCATATTCCATTTTTTACCAATTGCTTAAAGCCAAAATCGAGCACATTTTCGCGATTTGTGGGCATGAAATTTTTCGCCATCTGTTGATTTCCATTGTTAGGCAGATGATTTTTATTGATGATCTACTTTTTTATATGTACAGTTGATGCCCTTCTTTAGAACAGACCTAAATTAATCAAAAAATGTATGTTTCTAGTAAAATAATGAAACGTAGATGAATTCAATCAGGTAACAAATACTTTTAACAAAACAAACATGAGATACATTTTATAGCATATCAAATTAATGGAAAAGACTGAAATGAATTTTCCAAAACGTAAATCCGATAAAAATTTTTGTACTGTCATTCGTTACAGAATGTAAATTTTGGTGATCAACGGACCCAAACCGTTCTCATAAACTCGCATATCGTTCGGGAGTTGTTGTTTTTTTTTGTGGGGTCTGAGAAACAGTTATTTAGGGAAAAGCTTTTTTAAAATGTTCGCGGCCTGGAAGTGATCTCAAAAGAAATCGATCGCCAGCGATCACTGGACCGAAAACTGTTAAGAAATTAATTTTATTTTTGATCATCATAACTACGGGTCGCGAAATTCGAATTCGAAGAGAATCAAGGTCGATTTATGGCTTACTTACAATAAAAATTTGCAAGAGATTCGATTGTGGAAAGGTTATTGGCCTGAAAATGTTGTAACTAATATGATTTTATGCATATTCTTATTTGTTATTTCAATCAGAAGTCTTTGCATATTTCGAAATTGTTATGTTAAGAACTTTCGAAATCGATGGAATTGGAAGATGCAATTCAAACGTGACTGATGCCATCTGAACCGGATGGAAATCGGCGACTGGGATTGGCGTCTCGTCTTGGGCAAACATTTTGTAGGGACATCCTAACAAATATTTGAACAGTAAACCGAAGAAGTGATAAGTGGCCGTGCGTATATTCTCTGAAATATGTTATCTTTTGAACAGTTGTTGAGTAAAGAATTCAAATCGTCAGGCGTTTATTGAGGGAATAATGGAAACAATGACCGCCGTAAGGCGCAAGTAAACGGTGTGTAACTTAAGAACTGATCGTGTATACATTTGGCAAGATCAGCGAACGGGCAGTTGGATCATATATCAGCCATTGACCAGCCTGAAGCTACCTAGTTAGGTTAATCTTTCCCTGCCCACGTCTTGAGTTCTTTGTGGCTGGTTAAACGTCTGATCAGGGGTCCAGAAGCCTGGTGGAGGCAGAAGCAGGTAGAACCAGATTGCCCAGATGCCAGCGTATGCACTTTCTACTGCAACTGGCTATTAGGCGATCGGTCGAAAGGTGGATTCCGAGAGACTCGCGAATTATTCCGCGATGGCAAACAGCCAGGTAGGCGGCTTTAGCACAGCTCCAACCCCGATCCCAAAACCAGTGTCCATCTAGTCGTACAAGCCATCCATGTGTTACCCGGCAAGAATTCTTGCTGGTTTGGCCTCGGGCAAGGCAACCTGCGATTCCAGCTTGCTTGTGCCGTTTTTCGCAAGTTATTCGATTTCTTGTCGCGAATCACCTGTGCTTCTTCGGAGTTACGACATAAGTGACGTCGATGACCGCGGACGCGGTGATTATGATGATGATGATCGTATCGAATAATGATTGTATCTTAGATGAGACACACCGGAAAGCATTAGACCTTGCAGTGATACACTAAGATCAAAATCACTACTAACGATGTATGAGTATGAGGATGTTTTAATTTCTTTTCGTATTTTTCATACTTCTGGCTTTTGTTTTCTTACATTAGAAGCGATAACCCTCCAGCGTAGTAAAAAGAGAATCTTGTAGTCTTCGTTTTCGCCACAAATTCGGGTCTTCTTTTAGATACATCAAAATCGTGAGCATTTCAGTTACTATAGTTAGATTAGGTCAGGGCTATGGGATTGATGCAAGGTGGATTGTTATATTGTCATCAAATCCGTAAACCATTTATCTTTGCCGTTTTTATTTTGTAATTTTTTTTTCTCAGGTGTATACGATTTAATGTTTGCAAAACTGATGATTTTTGGTATTATTAAATCGATTATTCGTTGTGATGTTAGTTTTTTGTAACAGTGCAGGATATTTTGCAAGTGTTAACACAGAAAAAATAATCACAATTGCTGAGACACAAACGTCTACTACCATATATGAAAAGTTTATTTATTTCTTTGGCATGGTACAAAAAAGGCTTTTGCCTGATATAAATTTGTACAGTCCACAAGTTCAAATGCAGTTTCAATAGAAATTTAAATTACAATCTATTAATATACATAAATGGAGTTTTTCAAATAATTCTACTTGCAATGTTTTATGTGTGGAAAATCACATTTTGAACTGAATTTGTGACAAAAAGATTTTTTTTTGTCATAAAATAACTCATATTCGAGATAATTGAATAAAATTCTATGAAAATATTTTGCGGTGAAGGAGTGGTCCGATTGAATTTTGTTGGGTGAAAAGATTAAGCAAGTACCAGACCAGTCGTAACCGAGTTAAGATATTTTGTAATATGTTTTAGCAATATCAGAAAATTTTGTTATTCTTACAAAACCTTCAGGAAACATTTTTAAAATCATTCACCCCAAAATTGGATGATTTTCCCTACAAAAAGATATTTCTGTTATTCTTACATTATTTTTATTTCAAAGTGTTGAATTTCCAACATCAGGTTCGAGTACAGCAACCCTCGAAACCCTCTTATGATACCCTCCCAAAGCAAAAGTGGAAGCAAAAGTGGAAGCAAAAGTGAAAGGCTTTCTTTTTACAGGGCTTTGACGAGTTTTCCCGAAGAAAGGTCCTATCGCAAACGCTTTTTCGTCCTTGAGAACATTTTGGAAATAATTTGTAAGAATTTAGGGTAAAAATAGTAGATTTAAGTGAAAATCTCTACTTTTTAGATTTCTGTGCAAATCTACGTAAAGGCAGCTTTAGCTGGATTAAAGCTAAAATTGTAAAAATCATTGGTAAACAAACATATTTAGTTTCAGTGATAGATACAGATAAGATTTGGAAGCGTCATATAAATCAAATGTTAAGTTGTAATGAAACTGAAAACAATTCTGTTAACTCTATTCTTAATGATAAATATACTAAATTAAGTGAATATAATTCAAAGGTTTCACAACCTTTAGATCAAACACAAAATTTTGAAAAAAATATAGAGGCTAGTTCTAGCAATTCACAAGTTTTAGAAAAGCGGTTTTTAAGGCCAAGAAAGCCTATTAAATATACTTAGAGGCTATTTGTAAAAATTTGTAAAAATAGTTCTTTTGTTTTTTTGTAATGAACAACGAACTAAGGAGGGGGTAATGTGACGATTGTGATCTAGCTACAATTGTGATCTATTCTTTGTCTCCTTATTTCGATGTCCAAGGCAGTCAGTCATTATCAGCTAGCCATCATATTAACATCTAATAATTAATTCCTATTATGTTTAATAAATAAGTTATATTTAACGCGTGTTTTATTTTGAAGTTATAACAAATTTAAAAAAAAAAACAATTTAAAAACAAGTTTTGAGATGTTCTACATACACTTTCAAATGCAATTCTTTTCACTAATGTTTTGGGGTGGCTTCAGTGTGCCGCGGCACACTGGTTGCGGAGCCCTGAACTAGTCGAAGAAAATCTTAATTCGACCAAAACTGATTAAAGAGGTCGACACTCATTCTTGTCCACATTATATAAGAGTCTTTTCTGCGTAATTTAGAGCAGTGTTGTGCCGCGTAGTCTACGTGATGTAGACTACACCATTCTCTACGCGTAGACTATTACTGTAGACAATGGTCTATTCTCTACGCGTAGACAATGTAGACAATCAATAAAATAAAGGATAGCTGATTAAGTTTTAAAATCTCATTCTCTTCAATTAATTTTAACATAATAAAGCACAATTTCCAGGAAGCAATCGCCAAATGCTGTACATGAGAACTTCGCAGCAAACTTTAATGGAAATTCTAATTCTATGCATGCAATCTAAAGGCACGGCGCTGGTGCCTCTGAGGAGCCCAGTTAGCGAGTTTTTGTATAAATTTAACTCTTTAGAGACACCAGCACTTCGCCATTTCTTGTAATTGGCCATTTCCTATATAGTATAGTATTAGATATATGACTCACTTTGTTTTGACAGATATGAGAAAGTCTACATTGTCTACGCAAAGTCGACATTGTCTACGCCAATGTCTACATTGTCTACCCCAAATCTATAGTCTACGCTATTGTCTACACTGAAGTTTACGCGTAGAGGAACAATTAAAGTTTACGCGTAGAGGAACAACACTGATTTAGAGTCACTGAATCCGAATCTGGTATTAGTTTGGTTGTACCAGGTCTACTTAAATGTCAAAAAAAAATTATTGGAATTTATTTCTTCTGCTATAGACACCTAGAGACATATATCCGATATAGACATATTCATGACGGAGACCGACTCGAGAACGGGGCAGATAGAAAATTTCTGATCAGTACGAAATCCTTTTCAGGCAAAATTATGAGATTGTCCGTCTGTCGGTCTGTCTGCCTATCGGCCAGTCTGTCTGTCTCACTGCCTTGCCGGTGTGCCTTTTTTACGTATTTTAAATAACTCGTGAACGCGATCAGTTAGCGACTAATTATAAATGAGTTTTACACACTCAGAAAAATGGAGGCTAACTCGACGACCTACATACGGCGTAATTGGTCTCGGGCAGGCGCGCGTTCGCCTGCATGTGGGCAAGTAAAACTGAGTTGACATGTGGTCGGAGAAATTCTGAAATTAAGCCACCAGCAGGTGAAGTAGGGCATTGGGAGCTGCACGAGTTGACCTTAGATAGGTTACCTTACAGGTTACCTTACCTTACTGAGGTGTCTGTAAGCCAGCTAGCGGTCAGAGTTAACCTGACAAAAAGTTAACCTGGACATTTTTCTGAGTGCAAAAATTGCAGTTTTCCACCAAATTTTGAAAATCTATAGTTAGTTATAACGGGTATCTCCAATCCAATTTTTTTTTTTTGAAAAATATGGATTTTTGAAAATTCTTCGAAATTTATGCACTCTTGTGAGAAAATGATTGTAATAAAATTTAAAAAAAATAAAATTTCTCGGACACTGCGTTTTTGAGAAAAAATGCATATAACGACATTCAAAGAACATAAAATATTGTGCATTTTTCTTTTGACGGTTTTAACATATTTTTAACGGTCCTCGAGATATTTGAAAAAATATTTTTTTTACATTTTTTTCCCAGAATTCACAAGGAAAGTTTTGTGCCGAAAAATATGAAATTTAAAATGAAAACATAAATAAAACTAAGGACATACTCGAATTATTGTAAAAAGCTCAAACAACCATTAGTAACTTTCAGTAATTATTTGCAGAACAACACTGCAGCAATAAAATATACTGCAAACTCAAAGAATTCCCATTAAACTTCTTTATATTCAGTATATTTCTTTAGTGGTCTGAACGAAAAACGAAAAACAACAGAAAAGCGGTTTTCCACGCCAAATACTCTTAATTACGAGTATAATTAAATGATAGTCGCTGTTTTTTATGCTTTCTCTTTCACGAAAAAAAAACTCCAACTTAAATTAAAGTTGTAGAACCAAGTCGAAAATTACACGTCTATCTCTGCAATAAATTATCCCAGCAAATGGGAGATGCTCTTCGTACACAATTCGATTTTTGAAACACATTTCTAATTGCGAATTTACGGGCTTGCTGATACGTGCATCAGTATCTGTAAGTGAAAAATGAATTTCCATTAGATGTGATCGGAAGCGTTTTCAGGCAACGTTCTTTTCCCGGAACAAACCTCAAAAGTAATCAAAGGGAAAAGGACTCTAACTTTGATAATATTCACCCTATTTTGGTGGCTAATGTAATTATTGGGGATAGAAAATGCACTTGGGACACGTACATAGTTTTTGTTCTATACTACTTGTGTATACAATCCGAAAAAAAAGGTTTTTAAGGTGCGGCTACACTCCTGTAAATAATTTTCCACTGTTAAAGACAAGTCGTTAAAAACATTTAAGTAGAATTTGTAAGGGTGACGCTTGTTCTGTTTATATTATCGATATTATATAACAAGCAAATGCACGTGCAGTAAGCAAGTTTAACCGAACCCTTGATTGTACAAAATTCGCTGGGATAATCCCTGATGTTTACGTTTTTAGCCTAATTGGAAAATTGATTGATCCCTGAATTTTGTGCGTGAACATGCCATCTGAATTTCGAAATTGGGGATGAATTTCATGTTTTCGTTCATGTATTTTGTGACTTGTCGGGGTAAAATTTCGGATCGATTTACTATGGGAGTCATTAAAAATTCACTTCTTCGCCTACGGTGTTATTAAAATGAATGTCGTTTTGCAATTTTGTCTGAAATAGGAGAAAATTCAATCGTATAAAATAATTTCCGATTCATTATGAATGAAGTGATGCCACTCATCAGGTGTGCCTAAAAGCCTACTCACGTGCCATAAACGTTGGCGGATGAAATGAGTTAAGTTGAATTGCATAGGCGCGCGCCAACTTATCTTAGGCTAATGGGCACGCGCGATCTACTTCATTAGCCTTAGATATATTAAGCTCGTACTCTGGTAATTCTCGTAGTTTCGTCACAGGTAAGGCAAATGTAAAGGTAGCCACATCTAACCGCAAAAGTATAGATTCGTGTTGGCGCAACATTATTAGCTCGTTAGTCAGTTAGTAACTCATTTGATATTTCAACTGAAAATGAAATGACAATCATCTATGTTGCTAAGATATATACTTTGTCAATGCGATTAAGGTTAAATTGGAAGGGACCGGCGAAGGGTCGGGCATTTGTGCATAATTTACATGGGCGGATGTGGTCGTGATTGCTTCCTTCGGACCCATTGTAACGAACTTCAAAGCTGACAAGCTGTGAAAATTTACGATAAGGGCTCCATTGGTCCATGTCTCTCTTTTGTCTTACTTGAACAGCCATCAAGAACGGAACCTCGGCTGGATGTCTGCCTCATTTCGATTAAAAGCGTAGTGATCAATATTACATGCTCAACGTAGCGTCGTTGGCTAGACAAGGGACTTATATGGAATCAATTCCTTCTTCTGTGTTGAATTCTGTTCAAACTTCCCACCCACCCACATATCCACTCTTGTATGCTGCCTAGAGTTTCCACTTCCAACGATTCCATCGGAATCAAAGATGAGTTTCCATCATTCTTCTTTTGATGCCATTGACAACTTGGCTGAGATTCATGTGGAGCTCCTACAGTTTGACACCTACGATAACAGAAGATATTAGTATCGAAACTTGTTTTGACCAGATGTCGTATAAACTTTAGATGGCCCATAAACCCGAGATGGCATGAATGAATAGTACAAAGTAACCACTTTTAAGGTGAACTTATGATCAACATAGAGCTCTTGAGAAAATCGTTTGATGTCTTCTGCAAAGTGATTTATCCGGAAAAACATGACCTAATTTGGATATCCACATCAATGTGTATTTATTTTATTCAAAGATATTTCAGTTGTATCTTTTTTTATCTTTTACATGGAATAATTTAAAAATTGCTTCATTTCTCAAAACAATTTTATCAATGGTATAAATGTAGGCAGAATTTTATCACATTTTTGGTGAATTTATTTGAATAACGATGAACTTTTAATTAGCCAATATTTAAATCTGTGCGGGTATAAAACTATTCCATATCCGGTACAGCGACTGCGTGCATACCTGCATAGTTTCTTATAAGGGGTTATCCATAAAATTTTCGCCACGATTTGTCGCATATTTAAAGGCTTTCACGGTTTTTTTTCCATTAACGGTTTTTACGTGTCTTTAGCGGTTCTCGAGATATTTGAAAAAAATATATATTTTTACATAAATATAAAAATGAGTTGGTGTCTGTCTGTCTGTTCCTCTTTCACGCAAAAACGGCTGAACCGATTGACTTGAAATTTGGCATGAGTGTCTGTGGTAGTTCTGCTTTCAACATAGGCATACGGAAAAGTAGCGCGATGGGTGGGGGGAGTAATGGGAGGGGCGGGAGTAAGAGGAATGGGGGGGGAGTAAGGGGAGGGGGTAAAGTGATTTCGAAACTTAGTTTTTGCGCTATGTTACTCTTTCGGGGGAAAACTACTGAACCGATTGGCCTGAAATTTGGCATAGCTGTTCTTCGTATTCTAAAACTTAGACAAAAAACTTAACCCGGCAACGACGGGTATGCAAGCTAGTTTTTACATATTTTGTCCGAAACAAAATATTGCAGTGGAAAGTTTTGTGTTGATTACAACTGATATTTTTTTCAGTTTTTCTCTCGGGAAATTTCTTCATTGAGGGTTTTAGAAGTAGCGAATCTGATACCAACATTTTAAATTTCTGAGTTCAGTAAGGGTAACGCAAACTTCAAAGAGTTTATAAAACAGGATTTTGTAAAAAAAATGTATTTATATATATATGGCTTTTTAATAATAAAAAATATCTCAAAATAGGCTTCTTTTTGATTTTATTTTTGTATTTCCAAGATATCTCTATCAACAAAAAAGGTAAATGACTTTAGCAGTTCTTTGACTTGCATTTGACAAGAAAATCGTTAGCATGTCTAAAACAAAGAACTTCATACCTTCCTATAATAGCTTTGTTACGATTGTGTGTATATGTTCTCTTAAAACCTTTTATATTTCTTGACTTGCCTCTTGACCGCTGAGACGAAACTGTTACGGTTGAAAAAATTAAAAAATGAGAACAATATGAGACCATAAACTCCATTGCCATATGTTTGACTTAAGATTAAATTTAAATCTAAGTAAATGTAAAAATCCTCAATAGTATAGTTTTTCGTACTTGGCATGTTGCGAAGAATTTCACAGTTTGCATGTTTAATTTGATTCGCTAATATGCTTAAATGATCACATTATTAACGCTCTTGCGCTTCGCTAATTATTCAAAATTAATTATTTTCTGGCAGTAGAAAAATATCATCATCAGCACCACAACAATAAAAGCAATTTGTCATTTTTCCTGGTAATTTTTTTAGTGCATGCTAAAATTCATTGTCGAGAGTGGTTTTAGTATATTGCCAGAAGATCTAATTTGTTAAACCCCCATAGCATAAAATAGTCGTACATCTGGTGGCAAAAAAAAATGTTTCGACCTTGGATATAGGAGCTCCGCCATGCCATTTGGATTTTAAGACGACGCCAATGTTTTGCACGCCTGTCTTTTGAAATGTCTCGGCAAAACGCAATTAATCTTAGACTGGGACTGCGACTGATTGTGAGACCAAAAGGCTAAATACATTAAATCAACATATGTTGATTTTGATTGCTGGTGGATCTTCCGAAATGACGACATGATCGAAACAGTATTTATGTTTTATATATATTTTTTTCATACCAACACTTCTCGATCTTTCGTTAATTTGCGCATCTAGTAATAAGTAATTAACGTATGGAATCTAGAACATGTGTTAATTCTACTTTATGTAACAACAATTGCATCTTATATTGATGACGGACTTTTATGTTGCGATGATGTTGTCATGTTTGTTGGTTATTGTGTACGAAACAAACGGATGTTGGTACATCTTTGTGCAAAGTACGAAAACTCTTTGGTCGTTTTATATTTCATTGAAGTGATGGATGAATGCATCAGCAATTATTTATTGCCACAAAAAAGCTCTACACACATGTCTCAATTTACGCTGATCTAATTGTATGACCTGTTGGTCTCAATCAATTTAATTGCTACGGAAATTCACATCAAAGCCAACTGTAACTCGGTTCTATATAGAATTTCAGATGCGTGTTAAAAGATTTTTTTTCCCAAAAGAAGAAATTAATGTTAGGTTTTTTTTTTTCATTTAAAAAATTCATAAAAAAATATTACATTTTTTCAAAATTTTAATTGAAATCTTTAAAATATCTAAATTCTTGTCAAAACAATGGTAATAGTTCATATTTTATTGTCAGTAACTTGAAGTTTACTTTCGTTGCTTTGAGTTCTGACAAAAATTCTGCTAAACATAAAAATCCTGGGATGGAATCACGTACGGTGACAAGTGATATTGACTGTCATCAGCCAATTTTTTGGGACTCGGTAGTGCGAAATTTTACAAATAATAATCAAAATTGACAATAATGATGTAGTACTCGTGTAGTTGTGGCCTTCTTATGCCATCTCCCACAAAAAAAGAGTATATATGAGGCGTTAAAAGCTAGAGTGGACCAACCCACATGTCGAAATCGTGATTTTTTTTGTGTTTGAATCACTATTGCGAGTGAGTTTCTAGATAAAAATGTTTGGATGCACAAAAGAACATTTCAACATTGAGTAATAAAGTCCACACAATTTTTTTTCCAAAAATTTACAGTAAATACTAGTACAAAAGTGAAAAAGCTCCAAAAACTCGATTATGTGGGTTGGTCCACTCTAGCTTTTAACGCCTCATATATACGTTCGGTTGTAGCTATCGAAGAAGTATGTTCCCCTGTAATTTTTGAACCCCTCAAGGGAGAATATTTTGCTTTGGATTGCTTGAAATGGTGCGGAAGTTTTTAGAGATGTTTGCAGCCGGAATTCTCCTCTCCTCTCACCCCCTTTTTTTCTATCTTGTAAACCAGTTATTGGATTTTAAGCGGGTTTTCTCCACTGGATAGCATATAACCAAGAAAAATGCACCATATTCCTCTTTATGGTCCCAATTTTATCAACTATCGGAAACTTCGATGGAAATTCAAGAATTTTTTTTATCAGTCTTATAGGGTTATTCGATGGATTTATGATTTCTTCGGCAAATTCTAAAGCCCAATTCAGACTAACGATGGCAATTACGATTCCGATTACGATTGAAACTTCTCGGCTAATGAGATCAAAGTTTTCAAGGATAAGGACATGAAAGCTCTGATCTCATTAGTCGAGAAAGCTCAATCGTAATCGTAATCGCAATCGCAATCGTAATTGCAATCGTAATCACAATCGTAATCGCAATCGCAATCGCAATCGCAATCGCAATCGCAATCGTAATCGTAATCGCAGACATAATCGCAATCGTTAGTCTGAATTGAGCTTAACATTACTTTTATTTTATGTTTCTCAATTATTACTGAGTAATTTGGTGTCTTAAGTAATCTAATTGGGATATAAGTTGCTTTGTTCAGTTAGTACACATTCATTTATTCCAAAATTTTCGATCGTTGATAAAATATTTTTAACCCATTTACCATCCTTTTAAAAGCCTTTGACCTCTATTTGTCAATTTACATCTCCAGACTTGTTAGTCACAATTACACATAAAACATAAAATATTGATAAATGTAAAAAAAGCTTCGGCGCTATCTGGGTTAAGAAAATTTCATGTTATTTTTTTCATTAGTTTTTACTTTTAAGAGCTCACTTTGCGACAAATCACATATTTTTTTTATTAGGAATTTTTTGCAATCTTATTGAAGTCCGAAAAATTGAAGGGTGACCGTTCCTATCAAATATCACTTTACGCGATTCCACCCTGCAGTAAATAGATTTATTATAGTCAATCATCATTTTATTGCTACGTAAAACCAAAGTGTTTCGTAAATTTACTCTGACGGAAGCCACTTAAAATAACTCAGTAAAAAAAATTATTATTAATAAATGTCCAACTATCATCTCAACGGAAACAAGGGTAATTCTTCTGCATGACACTTTCAACCACAATAAATGGCACAAATCGTCAGAAGTTTAACCTCAAATATATAAATCGGGAGATTTTTGCATACAAGTGTAGTATAGTTTTATTTAAATACACAGCAATAGATTTACAAATTTTTATCCATGGCATGGCAAATATGTACCCTTGCTCATGTGTACTCAGTTCTGTTCACGTAGGGATTATATTTTTAACATTTTTACAGCTTTCAATTTTCAATATGAAAATTTTATTGCGGCATTGAAACCCTTTAATGTGAAATAACAAAAAAGAGAAAAACAAAATATAAAATCGACACATAACTTGTGAATATATTGGAGAATGGGGAAAATATTACATGTGTATATGATACTGGTGTGCTATCAACATACAACATATGTGTCTCGTTGGTATGCTAAATGCGATTTTCCAGTCGAATATTTCCATTATGTTAACATTGATGTATAAAAATCCCTTTCTTTTATTAAATCGCTTTTTATTTGAAAAAGAAGCAGAACATGTTTTTATTGCAATTTTATAGAGCTTTATTTTAAAGTTGCGGATCTCCCAAGTAGCTGTATTTTTGCTAACCGTGACGTTACCGGTAGACATATCGTTCCTTGAATTTTATCTTGTACTAAATGCCAAAATGCAGTTTTGATATAATCGTCTTTTAAACTTTAATGGGAAATTGCGGGGAAACTGTTCGAAAAAGGATTAACTTTTTTTTTGATTTTCGTGTAAAACAATTAATCCTGAAGCTGATTTACGGCAACAGATTTTCGTCGCGGCAATATTGTGAGAGTAACGTTTTTTTTTAAATTTCGATTTCAAAACGATGTTGTACCACCACATACAAGTGATGAATAAGAAATTTCGTCATGGGATGTGGTACAAGGTCGCGCTGAAATCATATGTGATTTCAATGGAGTGAAATTGAAACATTTTTTGATGAAAAATTACTTATCTTTTGCATATTCTTAGCTATCTTGACTGTAAGATTTCCCCTCCCTTCTGCAAATCCTCTTCTGGCAGGAAGGAATTTTTATAATACATTGAAGGAAAAGATCTTAAAACAAACGAAAATGATTTTTTTCCATAACCCTTTACAATTCAAATACTTTCAATAACATTACACAAAAAATATCTAATATGAACAGCATATTACCTTCTTAAAATAACTACGACCTTCCAAAAAATTGTCAAAACGAAAAAAAATCATCTAAGGTGCAATATTTCGAGAATGGTAGAAGAAATTGATTTACCGTTAAAGGCGAAAATGTTGAGAACTTTATTATCTTTAATTCGGCATTAAGATAAAATCTATAAAAAGCTTGTTCTTGAAATATATAAAACCTTTAAAGTAGGTTGAACATACGTTAACCGGGATAGCTCCGGATTTAGGCATTCCCGGCTTACCGAAAACTATAAGTTTGCATCTTGGATTGTTAAAGTAACAGAATAAATTTTTTTATACATCGGGTCTTTCAATAAGGACATAACAATTTTGTATTTAAATAAAACACAGAATAATTGAGATATCGGGCTGAAAGAACCATGCAGGATTTGACGTTTTTTATGCCCCTGGGTTAACTTTTGAACCCGTGCAGTTTTCACTTTGGTTGAATACTTTTTGGAAAGGGCACAGTCTCTAGTTTCATCCATATATGGCTTCAAGAGCCACCGAATTGCAGGGGGATGGTGAGGGTTAACGAACTTTCTCGTGATTTTTCACAGAAATCACTGCAGAAATGGAATTTGTGCCCCTGGGTTAACTTTTGAACCCGTGCAGTTTTCACTTTGGTTGAATACTTTTTGGAAAGGGCACAGTCTCTAGTTTCATCCATATATGGCTTCAAGAGCCACCGAATTGCAGGGGGATGGTGAGGGTTAACGAACTTTCTCGTGATTTTTCACAGAAATCACTGCAGAAATGGAATTTGTGCCCCTGGGTTAACTTTTGAACCCGTGCAGTTTTCACTTTGGTTGAATACTTTTTGGAAAGGGCACAGTCTCTAGTTTCATCCATATATGGCTTCAAGAGCCACCGAATTGCAGGGGGATGGTGAGGGTTAACGAACTTTTTCGTGATTTTTCACAGAAATCATGGAGAAAGTTCGTTAACCCCTTCACCATCCCCCTGCAATTCGGTGGCTCTTGAAGCCATATATGGATGAAACTAGAGACTGTGCCCTTTCCAAAAAGTATTCAACCAAAGTGAAAACTACACGGGTTCAAAAGTTAACCCAGGGGCACAACTTCCATTTCTGCAGTGATTTCTGTGAAAAATCACGAGAAAGTTCGTTAACCCCTCACCATCCCCCTGCAATTCGGTGGCTCTTGAAGCCATATATGGATGAAACTAGAGACTGTGCCCTTTCCAAAAAGTATTCAACCAAAGTGAAAACTACACGGGTTCAAAAGTTAGTTTAGAGGGGCAAAATCGTGCATCGTTCTTTATTCCAGGTGTAGTGGACACGTTACATTTAAGTATGAAATTTGATGTCGTTCATATGGCCACCGCGAGCACGTTTGCTGATTGATTCTTTGGAGCCAATTTTCCACCACTCTTCGACACATACCGGCCGAAACGTTGGCAATTTCGCGTTCGATATTGTCCCTGAGCTCCTCTAACGTTGTTGGCTTGTTGGTATAAAGCAACGACTTAACATAACCCCATAAAAAGAAATCTAACGGCGTTAAATCGCATGAGCGAAGTGGCCATTCGACCGGACCATTTCTCGAGATTACACGATTGCGACCACCTACTCAGAATTTCGGTAGTAAGTTTTAATAATTTCCAAACGTTGCTCGTTCGTGAACTTCACCATGATAAAAATGTAAACCTTGACTGACGTTTTAGCATTGCCAGATCATAAATAAAGTTTTAGGGTGCGTTTTTATTAAAATACAAAATTGTTATGTCCTTGTTGAAAGACCCTTTATATTTGCCCCCTGTGGCACAACTTTTTTTTAACGAATTTTCGCCTATGGTGCATATATACAGTGAAAGCTCACATTAGCGGATACTTTTAATATTCGAATTGTTTGCCTATAGAATGTGTCCGCAGAAAGAGCTTTCACAGTATTTAAAAAAAAACATTCACCTATGGTGTTTTTTTCTTTATTGATATTTACATAATTTCAGTTGCAGTTATTTATAGAAGGTGAAAAAGCACCAAAAATAGAACTACCCTTGACTTGGAAATGTGATGCTTTTGATTTAAGTGATTGCGTCCTATTACGATTAAATTAATTCGCCTGCGGCGCATACTTATTACTTTTTCCCGTATTAAATTTCATTTAATTATTTCCATTTAAGTACATGTTTTGTTTTTTAGCAGAAAACTTAATTTTTCAATATTTCTTGCTTTTTTTGCGTAGATTTTCCTTTGACCAGTGAAACAAAAAAAAATCTCACACTCTCTTATCCCACCTTACCGTTTCCTCCTCCTCTTCAACACTGTTTATCCGCTCATCTTTCCCCGGATCGATACAAAATAAAAATGATTAACTTACTTTTAACATTAAATTGATTTAAGTGAAGGGCATTAAACTTTAAACAACATTTTTCAAAAAAATCTTTTTCTGTTGGTCTAAAAATATTCAGATGGAGTTTTTTTCAAATGAAATGTCATCAAATTGATTTCCTCTTAAATTTGTACAAAGTAAACAGTTTCCGATTAAAATTCCGATAATTACGTTTAAATTTTAGTAATTCTTATTAATTCAAAATTTCTTGAAAGGTTCGTATTTGAATAAGCGGCGATTAGAACACATTGGAAAATAAAATTTATTCAACCTCTTATCTTCATATTAAGCGATAAGCAGAATAAGGGCGATAATTCTTAGAATCTTCCCAGAAAATTAAAGAGTTCCCTTGTAGATATGTTGCCACTAAGAACTTCACCAGGAATGGTAAAGATCAGCAAAAAAAGGGAATAACAATCCTAGAATAAACAAAAATATCAAGTGATTTTTTTCAGGTTTTTTTAACCATTTAAAAATGTCTGAAGATCTGTTATCTTGGCGTTTGAATATTTTTATCATTATTTAAACATTGCAACGTTAAACAGAAGTAACCATTGTTGATGGAGATTATCTTGGGGCAGGCGTCCAAATATATCGAGTTCGCCATAACATGGTCTGGAATTTCTTCCTCTTCTATAGTATAAAATAAACTAAAGATCGCTACGTTGAGAAGATGGTTTACAATTGCTGGGATTAAGTTTTCGCGAGCGCAGTAATTTCCATAATGCTGACGAATCATGCGTTGATATTGTAAACAATATATCTATTACAAATGGAAAATTATCGATTTGATTGATTAATCATAATACTAATATTAAAGATATAAAATACCAAGAAATAACTTTTCTTTCTATTCAAAGTCGATGTGTTTTTTTCCGCTTTTAATATATTTTATTTTAAATGCTGATGGAAAATTCTAACCTCTGGAGCCCAATGAACGCAACGCGAACGCAACTAAAACGCACAAACTGTCACGCAGCGCAACATTTCAGCAGCAAAGCCCAATGGCATCTCGTGAAGTAGTACAAGTGACATAATATAAAGTGGTATAAAGTTGGCAAAATTGCAAAAATGGATAATTTTGAAGCGATAATTTGCTTTGTTGGTCTTTATCTTTGTTATTTGCACTAAGGCTATCAATTTTTCCTCGAACAACATTTCCCCAACCTCACTTTATGAACTGTCAAAGCAGAATTGCTGCGGCAAAGTTAGAAGTTTGCAAACTTTTGCGTTCTGTGCTCACTTCAAATGATTTCTATTGAACAAACTTGTAAGTGACAGTTTCTGCGTTCGCGTTGCGTTCATTGGGATCCAGGCATAAGGCGTTAACATTTTCTGTGGCGGGAATATTGTGAAAAATCTGAATAAAAGTAAGAATAGCATTTTCTATAACAAAATATCAGTTGTGATCAACATAAAACTTTCCTCTGCAATATTTAGTTTCGGAAAAAATATGTGAAAAATAATATTGTTTAAAATATCTCGAGATCTGTTTGAGATACATAAAAACCGTTAAGGGAAAATTTTATTTATAGCTTTCGATAGATTTTGAAAAATACTGATTTTTTCAAATATCTTGAGATCCGTTAAAACATTTTTTAAAAGGAAAATCTAAAGAAGGGATTGATTTGTTGTCTGTACGTCAATTCATTATACAATTACTAGCTTGCATACCCGTCGTTGCCGGGTTAAGTTTTTTCGAATTTTTTGATGGTCTATGTTGGAGCTAAACTTCAGGCCAATCGGCTCGGTAGTTTCCCCGCGAAAGAGTAACATAGAGGGAAAACTAAGTTTCGAGACCACTTTACCCCCTCCCCTTGCTCCCCCCACCCCTCGCGCTACTTTTCCGTATGCCTATGTTGGAACCAGAACTACCACAGACACTCATGCCAAATTTCAAGTCAATCGGTTCAGCCGTTTTTGCGTGAAAGAGGAACAGACAGACAGACAGACACCAACTCATTTTTATATATTAGTATGATATGATTCGGTGAGCCGACTCTAGTTGATCCTAGAGTTTGCGTTTTTCTATTAGGCCGGACTAGTTTGGCCTTGGCTACACTAATTTAGCCTGGAATCGGGTTTGGCTGGTAACAAATGCAATACTTTTTCTCTATAGTAGAGGGAATTAAATATTCGAGACAGTGAAATTTTTTGGTAATGATTCCTAAACAAAAGGGTGATTCATGCCAAAAAATTGGAAATTTTCTATTTTTAGTAAATCATTGCAGATACACAATACACGGAGAGATATCCAAATAGGAATATATGAGACACCACTGTCTCGTATTTTCCTATTTGGATTTCTCTCCATGTACCGTGTATAAATTTAAGCGGCATTTTTGTTAACCGTGACGTCCGCGGGGACCAGCATATGTCACCCGATAACATCAGGGTTGACATAACTGCTGCTTGGGCTTAATTCAGTTCATAGTCCGATTTTATTGGTGAAAAATTGTGAAAAGTTTGGGCTTAATTTAGTCCATAATCCAATCTTATTCGCCGTTTCAAATAATAATTGAATAAAATCGAACCAACAGTAATGATAATTTTTAAGTATTACCTCATATTGGCAGGGAATTGTAAGATCAATTGCTAATCACACCAAAAACCGTTGTTAAAGTGTTTAATGAAAGCGATTTTACGGCTTAAGGTTAATATCGATCATTACATGCACCCACAATATTAGTAATTTTTCGTAACATGATATTCGTGTTAATTTTAGCACAATTTGCTTACTATGTTTTATGTTTTGTTACGCTTTATTAGCAGCTGACGTTAACATTGGCACGATCCATCGGTCGAAATCAGAATTATTGCTAGTAAATTGGATTAGTGTCGATAGTCGGACAGTTTATGCTCAATGTTCAATGTTTTATGCACTCTAGCTAGTCTGGTTGATGTCGATCACTCAGTGTTCAATATTTAACTTTTTTTGTGATGAATTCATGTTTTTTTGTGGCGATTAAGCTGTTTTATGTTTTCGCTTTGATGGCGAGAAAGTTAAACCAATTGATGGTATTGGGGTTTTAGGAACGTGGAAATTATCCTCTTTGTGTCAATTTTCGCGCTAACCAAATATCAAACGATCAGCGGAAATTTTATAAACACTGTGACGTTCTGGATAAAATAAAATGAAATTGATCAATAGTAATTTTACGTGATTAGTTCAGTGACCATAGTGGTCGATACAAGTGAAACTTACGAAAATGGAGATTAGACTGATTATTAAGCAGAAACAAAAAACCGTGTATGACATAACAATTTCGAATTAAATGTTGGTTATATACAGCCAAGAACTATGTCAAAAGAAAATGTAGCAAAAAAACAACGACGAATATTTTCGAAAGTAATTTCTGACAGGCTATTCATGTTTTTATGCTGCGTCGATTTGATTTGTTTGTTATTAGAGGATTTTACTTATTAAAGGTTATTGAATAAGGGTATACATATCTACAATGATTGGATGATTTTTATCTCTTGGTTATATGATGTCCAAAATCCGGTTCATCTGAATTCCATTCGGTAATTTTATTGGTTTTTCTACTTGCTTTGGCAAAGATGACGATTGGGTAACACGAAGAGGTTGCAATTTGATTAGGAATGTTTCAAATACCACAAGAAATTGATCAGTGAATTGATCTTTAGAAAATGTCGAAAAAAAGATTTAAAATTATTGTATTAAAAAAAATTTAAGGAAAATTTCTTCTGTAGTTTTTTTTTTATCACATACACAGAGAGAAATAATTAGGTGAAAACACCCAAAATCATCGTATAGCTTAACCAATTTATTGGTAAGAATACCAACTAAGAATTTTTGATAATTTACCCAAGATTTTTGGTAAAGCCAAATTTCGGAAGAAAATCAATTTGGTTAACTTTTCTTCATTTTTACTGAATTTAAAGATGTTTCTTTTTTACATAATTTTGACAAAAAACTTTTGTTAATATGTAAAACCATAAGAAAGTATGACGAAGGGGCGGGGGATTTGGAATGCATAAAATTAGTGACGTATTTTATGGACTGCCCCTTTACTCTCGCATAGTTTTGCATCTTCACACCCTGTAGCAGATTTAAAGGTGCCGCTCCACAAGAGAGTAAATACGCGAGTAACTCTTAAAAACTCTCGAGAGTTACTCGCAGGAGGTTGTCCATTTGAGAGTTAATTTTGGAGATTTTTCTATCGCTACTAGCGAAATTGAGATTCTAGCTTCTAGCGTTCTCGGGAGGTACGAGCGAAATTCAAACGCTGTTTTTATCTGGCGAGCTACTCTCCGCGAGTTCAGTGGAGGCTGTCCACTAGAGAATAGAATTACTTTTGACAGCTCGCAGAAATTAGTTCGCGAGTTTTTGCGAGTTTCTGCGAGCGACTCTCAGAGGCGTGTCCATTTGCGAGTAGCTGCTATCGAGAGGTTCTCGTCGACATTTACTCTCATGTGGACCGGCACCTTTAAAGACCTGACAAATCGTTTGTGGTCATAAAAAATACTTGTAACAAAACCTTAGATTTGAAAATTTGCTGAATTTACAAAAAAAAACTACACAAAGCTCCCCATGCCCAATTAATCACTTAATCAGCTTAACAAACGTGTCTAGTACTCGTTGACAAATTTTGTGGCAAAATTCAAGTTTTTATCATGTTTGAATTTCTTATAATATTCCTGTATTTAATTAGCTTAGGATTTGGGCAGTGTTTTCGGGTTTATCCGTACGATACGCTGCTTCGGAACGATACGGAGGAACCTGATGTCGAAGCGCCAAAAGCCGATAAAATTCCAAACTCTTTTGTGGTAGAAATTTACAAGGATTTGACGAAATTGGGCCTTGGAACAGTTATCGATTATAACAGAGTAGTGACACTATCAACATTGGTCTCCAAGGATGGCGATCCAGTCCGTGAAATGGAATTTGAAGTCTACTCGCCTTTATTGAATGAACGAAAACCAGTATCCACAATCGAAAGTTTCCACTATGAAAATAGCGAAGGTATTTCCGTACTGAATTTAAATGATAGTTTTTCCAAATCAATTCAGTATGTGGAAATACGTACAATGGATATTTATTCTTTTAAAATATGCAAGGCCTATATTTACAATTATGATGGTGATAGCAAGACATTAATTGAATCTACCTTTTCGTCTCGGATGTATTACAAATGCAATTTACCAACTTGGGAGCACATTTGCACGTTACCAGCAGCGCCAACGGAGGTGTGTAACACATTATTTTGGCTCATTTATAGTTAATTTATTAATATTTCATAGGCCTGTATGAGTTCTGCTGGAGCACCTTTAATCTGTTCTGGAAAATTGTGTGCGATCGGTGAGCCACTCCACCGCGACTGCAATTTTAAGAATCCAGCGAAATTTCTTACAATTATGCCATGCGATAAGTTTGTAAAAATATCTGGTGTTGGACGAGTTGCTATAAATAGCATTTTTAATACCGGGACAATAGCTGGAGTAATTAATCTTTTTTTTATTATCACTTTTATATACCATTATTAGAACAAAATCAGAGGTAAAAATACTTTAAGTGAATTTCTGTTTAAAACGTAACTGATTTAAAGTAATATTTTATTAAAAGAAAAATCCATAAAAAATATGACCGTTTTATTTAAACACATTAAAGAACTAGCTTTTGTAACGTGATCTCGATAGCTTTTATAACATGAACTAAGGATTTATAAACGTGATCTCGATTTTAAGAAAAATTTAGAAAGTGTGCCGTTTTCCAGATAACAATTCAAAACACAAGAAAAAAAATGTTTTTAAAAAAAAATCTTTTTGTATGGAAAACAGGAGAAGGAGTGGTCCGATTGGATTCTGATGTATGGAACGGTCACGTAAAATTATATTCTAAACACATTTCATCTACAAAAATTTTTTGGTACGATGTATCGTTTTCGAGAAAATAGGATAAAAGCGTTAGATGTGTATGGCAGAGGGGAAAAGAATGGCTTAACTGTATTCTGAAGTATGGATGAGTTATGTAAAATCTTATTCTAAACATATTTTATCTTCATAAATTTTTTCATACTGCTCACCGTTTCGAGAAAATCGTAAAAAACCGATTCGGTTATATGGGGAAGAGGGGAAGGAATGGTACGATTTTGCGCGGTCAAGAACTTAGCCTTCCCATTTCCGAGATACGCATCCATACCAAATTTCAAGTCTCTAGCTCAATCCTTTCGCAAGTCGTGGTGTTTACGGACATACAGACAGACGAATGGACATGCAAAAATCAAAATCTTTTATTATTTTTGTTTCTGACGATTGGTTCGATGCGTCTAATATACTCATATATGCTATATCATATATTTATATAGTATAAAAAACTCCAAGAAATCCTACTTGGATTTGTTACTTCAAGAACCATGGGCCTTATGCATAAAAATGAGCATATCCTTGTACTCCACTTTTTTGGCGAGATTTTTTAAGTTCTAATGAATAAAAGTGGACAAAAGGTTTGGCGATAAACTCCTGCTTACAAAGTATAACATTTGCACATTCTTGTTCAAAAAAATTGGAGAATTTGCACCAAAAAAGTCGAGTATAAGCATATGCTAATTTTTATGCATACCTTCCTATGTGTCTGGCAAATTTATTTACTGGTGGGTCGGTATTAGTGGCCTGCTAAATGGTGAAAGCCGTGTGAAAATTGCTGATATAATTCAGGAAACTTCAGGAAAGGGGATAACAACTAAGGGGTATATTGGGTTACGGAAATTAAGACCCAGTTGAAATATCAAAATTTTGTTTTGATAAACAATTTTAACAGACCTTCTAAGGATTTTTTTATCTTTAGAAACTGTCAATAAAATATGTTTCTTTATTCACAACCCATAAAAAAGTCATTTCACCTTGTGAGGTTGAATCATTCTATAAATATGTTGTCACAAAATAGAGGGTCAGTAAAATAGTAGGTCTAAAGAGACATAAAGTTCAGCATGACGTTTTTTATGGACAGTCCATTAAAAGTATTTTGAAAAACAGTTGGAAGGAGGGGGGGGGGGGGGGAAGGGTTAGGGGAGTCCAAACAAAATTGAATGAAATAGAATTACTTTCTCAAAAAAAAGTGAAATGTTGTTATGTATTTTCAACTGGCATTTTTAAAATTAAAATTTAATAAAAACCACTTAAATTGATGTGTAAAAACTCCAACTGTCGCATATTTATTAGTAAAAAATAAATCTTAAAAAAACAATAATTTCCACTTGTTTTCTAATAAATTATTTTTGCTACAAATTTAAATGTGTTTCGGACGATCAAATTTATCATAACTTTCAGTTAGCCCTTTATGATTGTAAATTTAAATTTAAATTTTTTTTATAAAATAAAATAAAAGCGACATGGAGAGCGTAACATAATTTTGTAATACATTGTATTGCATGTCCATAAAATCGATGTGATTAAAATCAAGAAATTTATGTGAAATGAATTCGATATAAAAGATCCTGTGGCACGTTTAACCATATCTGAACATTCGTCCACTACGATAAATTTTGCTGGATTGGAGTCATTGCATTCCGGTTGGATGGTTTCCCCGATCCCAAACACTGTCATGCCGCAGACTAATGGAGCACCGAGGGCACTTCGACATCCACCGTGACGCTTCCCAATTGGAGCCACACAAACTTGATAAACGGATGTTAAATTACACATTGCTCGACGATGTCTCATGTTGAATACACGAAATTTGTTAATTGTCAGCTCACTGGATGCTACATCAATGTACGAATATGCCCTGCAGACTTCATTGATCCGGATCTTGGCAAATCGAAGCGGCCTAATTTCGAAGTAATCTTCGAAAGAGTCCTGAAGATGCAACACTGCGATGCCGGACTCATCCTCGTAAATGAATGATTCCACTCTGTTGACAAAATATGTTACATTGGGCTTGTATACGACCATCGATTCGACACCAAGGATATCTGGTTCCATTTTCTGAATACATTTGCTGTTAGTAGCAACTTTGTCACGTGCTATAATCACACCTGAGCATAAAAACGTATTTTCATCGTGCTTTTCTAGCTGCACCACCTGCACAACAAATGAATTCTCCACAAGTCCGGTGTGATTCTTAATATACCATTTATCAGGCGGAAAATCCACCTTTTTCAATTTTTCGTCATAAAATCCAGTCACAGTTGAACTTTTATTGTTAAAAATGAACAAAATTGCCACATATTGTGACAATAGAATTTTTAAAAACATTCCTAGACGATTTTTTCGGGAAAACTGGCTAAAAACTTTTTTTTAACTGGCATTTCTTTGAAATATGTAGATTGCTTCAATTTGATAAATAAATAAGTGACAGTAATAGGGGCGTTTTTTAAATGTTTTTGAGCTATATAGAGCAACGTTTTCTATGCATCCGGTGCAGAGGTTTGTATGGAAAGCGTTGTCCGATATAGCTCAAGAATATTAAAAAAATACTCCTAATAGTAGTATACTTCGGTGTTTTTTTAATTAAAAAAAATAACTATAGGGGTGTGTTTTTGAATATTCTAGAGCTATGTAGAGTACGGATTATCGAGTTGTGTGTTTTTGATGCGCCTTCCCGATTACGTTGGGATTATGGAGAGAGGCAGGGCGAAATTTTTAGAAAATTCCACAGAAAACCGTTTTCCCAGCCAGGTTTTTTGTTCTTGAATTTCTTTCTGTATGAAGGATAAAAAATAGTAGTGCTAACAGTTAAATAATTATAGAGAAACCCGGTTTTTAACCGACTTCCAAAAAGGAAAAGGTTCTCAATTCCACCTGAATATTTTTTTTTTTTTAATGTATGTTCACGCCTAACTTTTTACTGGGTGGACCGATTTTGATCATCCCAAAGAGAAAGTTGTAGAGAAAGTTCCTGGTTGGACCCTGGTTCATTCATGGGCAAAAATGGACCATTAGGGGGGGTACCCCCCATACAAACGAAAACGTTTTTTCCGAATTTCTCAAAAACGGTGCATCTTATCAAAAAAGTCTAAGAACAAAAGTTATTTAGAATATGATTCTACATAAAACTCCCATACATCAAAATCCGATTGGAATAAATTTTAAAAAATCTGATTGGAAAGTTCGACTTCAAAGTGTAATTTTGGTACAAGTGCTCAAATTAAGATACCAATATCACCATACAGGTTTTCAATAATTGCCAGATTGGCAATTATAGCTTTTGTTATGTTTTTACGTTGTGTTCAGTACAATACAAGGAAGGTTCTTTTATATATTTCCCCCGTTTTAACCTACCCCTTCAAACCCCTCCCTGCTCGAGTAAAATTCTTTGTATTGTGTTCAGTACAATATCTGGAAGATTCTTTTATATATTTCTCATCTGCGGACTTATCCCCTCAAACCCTTTGTAATTTTACCTATATTAAAAATTGAAACTAAAAACGTTCGAAATAAAAAAAAAATTTCTAAAAAAAAATAAAACCGACTTTAAAAAAAACTGAAAAGAGAAAAAAGCACTAAAAAGAAAAAAATAATTTCAAACTAATGTCCATTAATAGCGTATTTAAAATTCGGCTTTTTTGGAGTGGCGTTAAATTTGCAACTAAAATAAATTACATACTTTCTAACCCTTAAGGCTAACTAAGAACTAAGATCGACTCCAAAAATTTTGTTGTCAAACAGATTAACTATAGATACGGCTCTTAGAAGCACCAAAACTAAGTTCTTTTATGTCCCAAATTGGATTCCCTATTTTTAAGCAATCGCTATAAAAAAGGCCACTGTCTCATATGTTACTATTTTTTGTAGAAATCTATCCTATTTTTTGTCTCCATGTACAAACTGATTTTGTGCGAAACTTGACAATAGAAATTTTACAACGATTTTATTTAGTGTAAATTTAACGCCACTCCAAAAAAGCCGAATTTTAAATACGCTATTAATGGACATAGTTTGAAATTATTTTTTTCTTTTTAGTGCTTTTTTCTCTTTTCAGTTTTTTTTAAAGTCGGTTTTATTTTTTTTTATTCAAAAAAAATCCGTTTTTAATAAAAACTCTTCACTTTTTTTTATAGTTCCAGCCAGAGCTTAGGGGAAGACCCTTTAATGCAGAAGCACAGCTCAGGATGGTCGGGAGGACAAAAGGAGATGTCGGTTTATTTTCTCCTTGAACTTCTGCGGGTAATAGTCTGGGGGGAACTCAGCGGATGGTAAATCGTTCCAAAGTCTTGTTGTTCGCGGAATGAAGGAACACCTAAGTGTACTTTTGCCATAATATTTATCATCACTTAACTTTGAAAATTTTATGAGTTTTGGAAGAAAGTACACTGAGAAAAAAAAACCAAAAAAATGGCGTATTATGTTTTTGTGGCACCTCACTATATTTTTTGTCAGAAGAAAAGCTTTTTAAAACTTCTCACAAACGTTCTACGTCTAATACCATATTTTTTGCTAGCCCTACAACATTTATTGTGGCGCGCTACAATATTTATAGTGCGCGGTACAACATTTATAGTGCGCGCTGCGATATTTATAGCAACGTGCCATTATCTTTTAAAAAAGTAAAATATTCATTTTTGACGGCTTTCGAAATTGTAGTAGTAGGTTTATACAAATTTCCCAGTATGGTATTTTACTTTTCACAGTATTTATAAATTATAAATATTTTAAAAACTTGAAAAACTTTTGCTCATACCGAGGTTCGAATCTTACATCCCTGGTTGTAGTTTTGGATAAAAAAATTGGCTTTGACAATTAGCGATACCAGTTTGGAATCTCAACATGGTAATTGAATTCGACATCTAACAGAAAGTAATTAAGAAAAAAAAACATTATAGGATTTTTTTCCACAATATTTTTTGCAAAAGGGTCGCTACAAACAAAATTTCCAAAGGGTCGGCCACTGACTACGTAGAAAGTTAATATATGTTCCATTCGTTCTGTTGGTTATTTTTACATATTTTTTTTTGAATTTATTTTGTTGTTTCAGATTTATAGTACTATTTTTTGTAAATCGTTAATTCGATTATCATCATACATGGTTGCAAAATATATAGGTATTAAAATTGTTTAATTGACAATAAATCGTAATTGGATTTTTCATTGTTTGACCGTGGTCGGTTCGAACACAATAGAGCCAAGTATGAATTTATCGACTGTATTGCAAATTTAATCGTGCTCAAGTATATCATAAAGTGCTAAATATCTGAGACAGGTGTGGGCGATTACTATTTGTTGGCCATTGGATAAATTCACATATTATGAACAAAATAAATTTGGCGGGAGAATTTATATATTATCTCTATGATCCACAATTTTGTACCCATGAAAATGTCTGTTATGAAATATTTTTAATAAAAAAATTTTGTACAATACAACACAATAGTTAAAATTTTTTCGTATCGGTGTGAAATTCAATTTCCTGTAGAGAAATTGTTAGACCATACTTTAATTAATAACCGCCTTTTCGTAATATTTATGTCCCAATGGACCATTTATGTACACAAAACCAGTATTCAATTAGCTGTACGGGAGACGGTGTTGTTCAGGATAATGAAACTTGTCGGAAACAAAATATTTTGGGAGGGATTTAATTTAGACAAAAATTCACCCGTGTAGAAAGAAAATTAGTCAACCGCAAAGTATCTCTTTGTTGTATCTGTTAATATTGAAACTGACAAACAATCATCTTGATTTCTTGAAATGAAGTTTGGTTTCTATTATCTTCGTAACCGATAGCTACTAATAATTTGTCGTTATTTCTGTGAATTCAATAAACAATTCTTATATTTACTTAATCATTAGAAAGAAAATTGATTGTAAGAAATCTAGACGTTCAATGAAAACAGTACCAGGAAAAACGAGTCATGCTCGGCGATCTCAAAATCCTCTTTTTGTTGTTATTTTGGGAAAAAAAGTATTTTCATGTTATATTTACAGTACGTTTTCTGAGGATTGAAATCTCCAATCTCAAAAACCATTGTGCTAATTCCCTTGACAAAAAAGGGAAAGAAGGGAAAGAAGGGAAAGAAGGGAAAGAAGGGAAAGAAGGGAAAGAAGGGAAAGAAGGGAAAGAAGGGAAATTTTTGTTTTTCAGTACAGGATATTTCGTTTTGGATTTTGGAATTGCAGCATCCGATTCAGGATCAGAGACCTAGAACAACCCTTTAATGTTAATTGATCCGAAAACATGGGAAACAGGATATTCGCATCGTCTTTACAGGAAATTGCTTCAGATTCGGGATTCGCAATGCAAAAAATTATAAAAAGGATATTTGCGTTGTCTTTAAATTTCAACATCAGATTCGAGATCAGCGTAGTTTCAATTTTGGAATTCCAACGTCCTCAAAAACTCCCGAGTGCCAATTCTCCCGAAAAGAAATGGGAAAAAGGATATTCGCGTGATCCATACAGGACCTTAATTGAACTACTCTTTCGTACCCCACCATGCAAAAAGAAATTTTTTTCTGGCGTTTTCCACGAAAACTGTGAAAGACATAAAGGCCCTTACCAATCAGTTGTTATTAACTTAGTAAGAACTTTTGGTACGTGCGAAACGGACTAATTACTTGCTAATTTCCGTTCTAATTCCAGTTTTTATTGGTGTTGTGTCTTAATTATTCAAACTCCGTTAATATTTGCAATATTCTCGTTTATTAGGAAACAGTCGTGTTAACACTTTTACAGATAAACAAATGATGATGCAATAATAGCAACCATTACAAACAAGAACAAGAACAAACATGCACCCGGGGTTGCCAGATACAAGCAAACTCAGTAAAGATGAAATACCCTAAACACCTCAATTGGAAAGTTTGCTATTCGCTGTGATAAATGAATGAAAACGTACTATAATTTCCATGAAATTAGACCATTTTGCACACTCTTTAAGTTGTTATTAAGTTAGTAACAGCTCATAAATATAATAGATCCTGTCCTAAAGATTGAATATTGTATGCCAACCAAAGATCTATTTCAAAATGCTCAAAATGAAAAAAAAAATCAAAAAAATATAGAATAAAATACGATTTTTTGCTAAAGTACACATACACAAACATATTACGATTCGATGATGGGCGAGAAACTAAAGTGCAGCAATTTTCTTGTTTCTAAGGATTTTTCGTGCTATAATACGAGATTGAAAAGCAATTTTAATAAATCCGATAAACCTTAGGATAAGAAGACGAAATTGAATTCAGGATTCACTTTCCGAATCAATTTGTGCTTTGTTTCACACTATTTTGGGTTAGGAATAATTCTACAATTACCAGAGACATTTAAAAAAAAATTCTATTTAAACAAATTTAAAAAAAATGATCAAACAACACGCATTATCGAATTGATTTTTCGATTCTTTGAAAATATTCTAGCATTAACAATATGTACACATTTTTTCCAGAGATTGCCTAGCGCGTAATCTCACAATAAACAGCTTCAATCAAGAAAATTATTTTTGCGAATCAATCCAATTTTGTTTCAACTTCAAAATAACAAACGAAATCCTAAGGCAATTCTAAGCAATCGTGGATGTTTCTATCATCATCATATTACCGGTGAAAACTTTAAATTTATTCGATTTTTTTTTAAAATTCGTATAATTCTATTTTCTCGTTATGTTATATTCAACTGTATTACTCGTATTTTCGGCTGTTTACGCACAGGGGGTGGATGTTACTGAATTTCTTCCCTCAAATGTGGAAAGTTCAAGAAAATTTAACGAGATTCAGATTTCCAAGAAATTCGAAAGAGATGTTCCAGTGCTCCGAGTATCTAACGTAAATTTTATTGTCCAGGTGTTGTTCTTGCAAAAAGATTATTGGCATTACGGTTGCCAAGGCACGTTGATTACACTGAAGAAAGTGCTTGTAACGCAGTATTGTGTTAAGGATGCTGAACCCAAGAAGACTGCTATCCTGGCCGGGGTGAGGGAACTTGTGTCGAAGATTGGCGCTAAGAAACGGTCGGCTAAGAATTTGGCGAAGGTGGAAAAAATCCGAATTATCCAGCATAAAAGTGGTTCACCTCACATTGCCATCATTTTTACAAAGAAAGCGTTCGAGACGAGTGCTACGGT
This sequence comes from Chrysopilus asiliformis, assembly GCA_964034945.1. Lineage (NCBI taxonomy): Eukaryota > Metazoa > Arthropoda > Insecta > Diptera > Rhagionidae > Chrysopilus > Chrysopilus asiliformis. The sequence goes on from OZ035960.1 coordinate 13,893,257, forward strand.
GGGACCAATACTATTGAATGAAACGCAGTACGATCCAAATGAAGAGTGTTCCATTGCGGGCTTTGGGATCCTTAACAAACAGGAAAAACCCTATCTTCTTGAATCGACGACATTTGCAATTAGTCGGGATACAAAATGTTTACCAACCGGTGATACTTCAGGGGATCCGATGCCAATTTTGTGTGCGATCATGGCTAAGGGAGATTCAATAGCGCTTTGTAAGGAGGACGATGGAGCGCCATTTTTCTGTGGTAAGAAACTCATTGGTATCGTTAATGGAGTAAGGGAAAATTGTGACGGCGAAAAAGCAACGGCCCTAGTAGAAATATCAGAATTTCAGAAAGAAATTGACGATCTGATGAATAGATCTTCTGCATTCACTTTGAGTGTCTTAAATTGTGGCGTCATATATCTTTATGGATTTTGTTTTTTATATCAACACATATCGATATTGATATATCTTTGAAAAAAATCACCGTTCTGGTAATTATAGGCTAATTTGTGAATAAAATTTAAGGTAAAAGATGTAGTATGTAAATGTTTAAAACTGTTTGATTTAAAAATTGTATGTACGAGAGCTAAATAAATTATTGAAATTTGTTAAAAACCTATTAGCCGGATGATAAAATTTAACACGCAATTTAAACACGAGCCTATTTATAAAGAAATTTAATCTGGAGTTTAATTAAACAACGAAACTGTTATGTTTTCGGTTTAAATATAGTACAAAATTGCAAAATATTAAACATCAAATATACTTTTTATGTGATTTGATTGGGAATTAAGTGCAAATAAAACCTCTTAGGATGTATAAAAACCTACGGATTTGAAGGAATTTGCTTAATATTTACACCTCGTCGATAAAAATCGTTTCACTTGATATTCACAGGCAAAACATTATAGAATTTCAGGGCAGCAATCATGTATTCCGACGCGTCTCTGTCTTTCGATTTCGGCGCAGCTTTTAACTCTTGACTTCGCCATATCAGCAGCTTCAAATTTCCTGGAGTGACGGTCAGAATCACGTTTCGATTCATAGTGACGATTCCGCGAAATTTCAAGCGGCAGATATGGCGAAGTCAAGAGTTAAAAGCTGCGTCGAAGTCGAAAGACAGAGACGCGTCGAAATACATGATTGGTTGGTGCCCAGGTTGATGAGCCACCTTAATATACCATCGAGAGTGATTAAATTTTACACCCAGTGTGGCGTTTAAAGATATGTTTAAATTGTTTATTAAAAACATAAACTCCGGTTTAGCTTAAACTGATGCTAAACTTTACTTAGCAAAGATCTATTAATAGTTTCTTAAAAATTTTATTGAAAAATCTTCACTCCAACCATACTTAATGGTGAAATTAGATACCCAGAGATTTCCAATGCGATTTTCAAAGTAAATCTCCATTATTCAATCAATTATAAGAAATCGAAACTTTTTGAAAAGATTTGTTTGTTTAAACCGATATAAACTGTGTGAATAAAGCGATTTCCAATATCTTTTGATGGTTTCTAAGGAACCAATTAAGTTGAATTCAAGTGATAAATTCACTTGATGGCCTTTAGGAATCTCTAAACAAAAGTTTCGAATTGTTGACTATAAACTTTGGCGTAATTTAATTTACAAGTCAAGTTGATGTTGTGCTTTATAGAATAATTGCGAAAAACTATTTGTAAGAAGATGTCGAATTGTTTATGCTTTGAGAATTTTGAAATGAGAATTTTGCCATTGTGATATCTCGAGAATGGTTCATTTGAAATAAATCACTCCATGAAATTCGTCATACTTTTAGAGGAATCCTACAATTAGAGTGACGTATTTTATGGCCAGCCCCTTAGAACAAAGATCTTGTGCGGTTTCAGACGTCTTTGATTTTATTTTCCAACTAGAATGTGAAGCAATAACAGAAAAAATTACAGAAATTACTTTCTTACCAACTTTGGAGAAAATAAGGACCTTCGGGTATAAATTTCAAAATTTTAACATTAAATTTATGATCAGCGAAAACAAAAACCCCCTAATGCTAATTTTGAAATAAAAAGGTATCTTTGGTTACCTTTTCAGCTTTAAATTTTCATTTCATTTTGAAAATTTAATAACAAATTCGTGATCAGCGAAATTCGTGATCAGCGAAATTACAATTGTCTGAAGTGAAACATTTTAGCTAATATTTCAGCGTCTTTCGAAGTAGATTTAAGTAAAAATAAGCAAGTATTAAATACGTAACTCGAAATACACTTCGTTTCCAGCTCCCTTAGTGGTTTGTAGGCGTTTTAAAAACTACAATTGCAACTTTAGCACGATTCTACATGCTTGCCAACTTGGTGCGCGTCTGCACTTATGCCGCGATCACACGACGCTATTTTGCAAGCCGCTGGCTGCTATTGATTAGTAGCGCTGTTAAGTAGCAACAGCAGCCAGCGTACTGAGAGGGTTCACATGATTACTACTTTAGTAGCGCTGGCAAGTAGCAAAACAGTGGTTTGACATTTTAATCTGGGAGATTTTTAAAATAATAAACGTTACACACAAATTTAAATAAATAAACGTACAATAACAACTTACAATAAACCAACTTTACCACTTATCAGACTTTTGGCAGCTCAGAAACCATGCGACAGGGTCACGTGATCCCTAGTAGCGCTGGCAAAGTAGAACGGTCTCTACTTCACTAGCGCTACTAAAATCATCACGCTGCTGCTAGTGATAGCAACGCACTAGGGTTCACACGGTGCTGCTCAAATAGCTGCTAACAGTCAAACAGCCACTAGTGCTGGTAAAACAGCGTCGTGTGACCGCCGCATTACAGCATCGGAAATCACGTCTTTTTATATTTTTGTGCAAACTCATGAAAGGTGATTTTAAATCAAAAAAAAGTTTCACTAAAATCAGTGCCTCAAAATTTTAAACCTAAGAATGTGTGAAAATCGTTTTTTCTATGCCTTAGCGTGGTATTACACACGGCAACTTTCGGGCTTACTTAAGCCGATTTTTGGGAGAAACGACTGAGGAGGGAAAAGTTGCCACTCGAAATCATGGCTTATCGGCAGTCTGCATACATGCAAACCGTGTAAACCGGTTTGGGAAAAGAAGTAGCCAGAAATCATTTTCGTTCTGACCGTCAACAGGTAAAGATCTTGGGAAGTATATGAGCAGCAGCAATTTCAATGGTTTGAGTTCACACACACCCATGTAAACTTGTGTAGCATATGCAAACAGGATTGGCTTATTTAAGCCACAAGTGTAAGCACATTGGCTTATTAAGCCCAAAAGTTGCCGGCTTAAACAAGCCCGAAAGTTGCCGTGTGTAATATCGCGCTTAAATTTCATAAGTTCATAATCCCTACCCCTCCCCCCCCACCACTCCTCGCCCCTGCCGCTTCTCATCACACTTTTTGCGATTTTTTGTAAGGAGTTCAGTACCACCGTCACATTACCGCAGATTCCCTCCCCGGTCCCGCTAAACGTGTGACGTAATTTATGGACAGTCCTTTAAGACTAATCAACCAGAATTTAAATATTCTTCCCAATTCACTTCAATCAATCAAATAGGTTAAACTTTCGCTGCAGAGATTGTTTATAATTCACTGTTAATAATTAACTTTGCAGTAAAGTAACTTCCTTTATTTAGCTTTTGTCTTTTGATGATAATTTAGTCATACGAAAATGAAAAATCCCTCTGCAAGGTAACAAAATGAGAAATGACTTTATTTTCGCTTGATTACTATCAACAAACACGAAAGCTCCAGTATTTCAACAATCAGATAATTCCGTCACCGGGACAAAAAAAAATATGTAGTAGAAAGCACGAACAAATTTAAAAAAATAACAACTTCAGGAGTACATTTATATGCGTAATAATCATAAATCAACAACAAGTAGAATTTCCGGCTTTTCTCCACGCAGTAATGGAACGAACACATGCAAATTTTATTGTCTGCAGTGAACCCCACACCAAATCCTGTTTACACGAATTTCAGCTTTAAATAAATCACTTTAAGCAGAAGACAGTGAATTCTAATGCTACATTTACACGAATGACAAATTTGTCATTTTTTTCTTGTCATTATGTTAATTCCCGTGTAAATGGCATAATTTTTGTAATTTTTTCTGTCAGAAAATGTCAATCTCTCATAAAAGAATGAACTTGTCCATTCTTTTATGCCAGATTGTCATTCGTACAAACGCAATATTAGTTATGACAAAAGTTGAATACTAAAGTTGTCATAACTAATATTGCGTTTGCGCGAATGACAATCTAGCATAAAAGAATGGACAAGTTCATTCTTTTATGAGAGATTGACATTTTCTGACAGAAAAAATTACAAAAATTATGCCATTTACACGGGAATTAACATAATGACAAGAAAAAAATGACAAATTTGTCATTCGTGTAAATGTAGCATTAAAATATAATATTTCCGATGCAGGAAAATTCAATTAGAATTACATATAAATATACTAAGAGTTTGATTTGTTCTATTTTTTTTAAGAATTTTTCATTTTAATTATTCTAATGAAATTTTTTTCGATAAATCTTTGACGCGTTTAAGGCCCGCCATACACTTGAGCTAAGCTAGCTAAGCTTTGTGACTGTTTAGACCTTAACGTGGCGTGTTTCGTCACGTATCAAAGTGAGGATAATATGAACCGCTAAATGTCCACGTCTAAACAGGCACATAGCTGAGCTAACTTAGCTCAAGTGTACGGCGGGCCTAAGGCTGTCATTTATGTTATTTAAACTTGAAAATAGGAGGTAAATCATTTTCTTGTGTTAAAACCAGGGATGTGGAGTCGTTCTTGAAAATCCCCAACTCCGAATCAGGAGTCGCAAATTTCTAAAAAATTAATTAATAGACTAAAAATTAACAATATTTAAAAAAATGTCAGACAGGCCAATTATCGGGAATTTGTCTTTAAAAATAGAATAGCTTCTAATATGTCCGGCTTCATTCCTGCCCTTCAATCCGATCTTACGACTTTGAGAGCTTAAAACAACCACTCTACATATACTTGAAACGTTGGCAACGCTCCGTGGCGATCAAAGCAGGAGTGGTATTCCGTAACTTGTTTCAAGCGTTTGTTTCGAGTTAGATGAAAAAGTAATATTCGCTGTCTTTGTTCCGTTCAAGATAAATGACAGGGCAAAACAGAGATCGCGAATACTACTTTTTCTTCTAACTCGAAACAAACGCTTGAAACAAGTTACGGAATACCACTCCAGCATTTGGAAATTTCATAGTTTTTGAGCAATTTTTTGTAACAATGAGGGAATTTACAGTCCTCTTTTAAAATGCGGGTAAATTTACCGCTCGGTAATTCAGTCAAATTTAACAGATTTTTACCGAGACGGTAACTTGGTTCATGTAAAAATGAATTACCGGATTCGGTAATTGTATACATGCCTCGAGTCGTGTTTTTCAGCCTCGGTATTCGGTATCAAGAATCAACCGCGAGTGGCGCTAGTAATGTTTTTAGTTGTCAAAATTTCTCGCTGGTTATCTTATCGGACTGCAATTTTTTTCAAATTTTGATAGCCGTTGCCACAATACAAATTCAAAAGAATACATCAAACATGGATTTAAAGGTATGTGACATATTTTATAATGAAATTCGCAGTTCATGATTTGGTCACGTATCAAATAAAAGCGCTGTTCTCAAATCTGTGCTGTGGGATGTTCACAGCAGAATATTTTCAGTCTTTTAATATTACCGAAAATACCGAATACCGAATACCGAAGAGGATTGTGAATACCCTCAATGAATCAAATTTTCAAATTTTTTAGTTAAAAAACTAAACTATTTGTTCACGAAATTTGACTTTAGAAAACTTCAACTTTTTAGTTTAAAAATTTAGCTTTTTATTTTTAAATTTTCAACTCGAAGCGAGAGGTCCTGAAGTTATGAAAAATTATTTATTTTTTTCAAAAGTTTTTAAGTTTTTTTTGTTTTTTTTTTTTTGTGTAGAAAATGCAATAAACTTTAACCTGGCAACGGCGGGTATGCATAAATAGCTGTTTTTTTATTCAACTGTTAAGAACTCAAAAATTATATGTCACAATCTATACGAAACATGTGTGATTAAAGATCTAATTAATTTATGTTTGAGGCCAATAATAAGCAGAAAATGGCTTTTATAGGCTTATTACGATAAGATAAAAAGAGATTTTAAGCAATACTTCTGTTATCGAATTACAGGTGTGAAAACCCCGTAAATTAAAAAAATGACCCGCTCGGTAGGAGAATACAACGTTGTCTTGATACCTTATCGAAATCTATTGCGTCTTAATCAAAAAAAGTTGATTTTTTCGTTTTAGATTACTGAATATTTCTCAACAAACCAACTGTAAAGAATTATTCCTAACCAAACAAAACAAACAGAAATGTTGTATCTCTTTTATAAAGAAAAGTTTTAATTTGCGTTACATTTTTCTTTATAAAATCCTTTAACTTTTCCATTCGATTGAATCTCTTAATGTGAACCCGAATGAGAATTCCGGTTTACTGATGGAAAGTTTTCTGGCAATCAAAAGTTTTATTCAACAGTTTCAAATTCTTAGAATTCTTAAATGTTTCTCTAATACTTTTTCAATGGTGAATAAAATAGGAAGAAGGATATAAATGTGATGTGATTCTGAAGGCACCTTTAATTATTGAGAAATGAAGTGAGAAGATGAGAATCCCACTACACGGTAAAAATTCTTGGAGTATTTTTCAATCCAAAAATTGTATTGGACGAAATTTCAATACAATTTCGATTGGAATTCAATAAATGCAAATTATTACAAATATTCTAATATTTTTTTAGATTAGATTTCAATTACTTTTTATTGTATATCAAATTACCGAAAGTATTCATTTAGTTATTAACTGACAGTAAATTCAAGTGAGATAGAAACCATTCATGTTTAGACTCACTTTGTTAATTTACTTCGGTGGCCGTATGGGTTGGCGAGTTTCAAACCTAGGGATCTCGGGTTCGAATCGCGGTGTGAGCAGGAGTTTTTCAACATTTAATAATACGTAAGAAAATATTTATAATTTATAAATGCTGTAAAAAGTAAAAAACACTACTGGGATATTGGTAAAAAACCTACTATTACTATCATAAAACCATGAAAAATGAAGATTTTATTTTGCCCATTTTGTTACAAAATTTTGTTGGAATTCACGCTGATTTTTGTGTGAATTCACGCTCTATTTTCCAGTCACACTTAATTAATGTAGGAAACTATTGATTCCTTCATTTAATGTAGTGAAATCCAACAGAATTTGCATTTTTTGCAACAGAAATTGCAATTTGCATTTGATAAATTTAATACATTTTTGGAATTTAATTCAATCTAAAGAAGATTAGAAAAAAAATTTCAATCCAACGAGTGGATTGAAATCTAATCATGTTTTGGAGTGGACCTATATGTAATCCAATTTTGATTGGAATTCACTCCAAGATTTTTTGCCGTGTAAGAATAGTAATTTAAGAAAAATAATTCAAATAACTTAGCAAGACAAGAATGCGCAGTTCGTTTTTCTTGAATTGGTTTCGAAAATTAAATTTTAAAGTTAAACTTGGGTTGTTTTCAAGGCTAAAAAATCTACTTCATCACTTGATAGTAACCTTTGAAAGGACTAGAACAGGACGAGCAAACTTTAAAAATATTTGAAACAGTTTCATTTTAACTTTGGCCCCAGTTAAAACTTGTGATGATTACATTCGTCTAAGGATGCAAGGATGTGTTGGGTTGGGGAAACAACTGAAGATGTTGTGTAAGAAAAAAGAGAGATATATATAGACTGGTAGCTTAAAGGTTTCCGCCATCAGCATTCAACAATCGTCCATTAGTATCCATGTAAAAGTTTTAATATTTTATGAAAGAGTTTTTGCTAAAAACATTTACAGAGTGCTTTTGAATTGGGAAATTCGCAATTTGTATGGACGATTTCCACTATGGCAGTTTTTGTCAATAAAGCAACATTATATAAATATTTGTTGGAATTAAAATAAAATCGTTTGAAGCTATTTTTCCAACTAACAACAAGTTGAAAAGATAGCTTAATGTTATCACAGCAGGAAATTGGATGTAAAGTCGGTATTTCTACTGTAGATTTGTGAATTTAAGCAGCGTTCCTTAATGCGAAAGTCTATTAAAATATGCTATTTTTAGTATATAAAAGCACTGAAAAAGCACAAAAAATACAAAAGCATTTAAAAGGTAGAAAGGTGAAAAGGTATTTGCAACTTTTACCATTATTTTCGATCTTTATTATGATCTCTTTACGAGTAATCATGTTTTGATTCATTTTGAAAACTTTTCAGTTATTATAATAAAACTTACAACTGGTTAGTACAGGCGCGCACTAAGTTGACAAGCATCTAGAGTTTTTAATTTCAAGCGTGAAAACTTTTTTACTACTTGATTACTTCTTCTTAAGTCTGATGAAATATTAGTTTACAGGTGTTTTAAAAACTCAAATTGCCACTTCGGCAGCATTCTCCCTGCTCGACATTGCAGTACGCGTTTGTGTTTAGGGTCTGCCAACGCGAAGACGTGGTTAAAGGGGCATAATTTTTTGTTAAATTGGAATTTGATGTATGACAAAGTTATGTAAAATTATATTCTTAACACTTTTTTTGCGGTTTCCGCCAGTGTGCATCCGTCTGAAGAGGTCATTTATCTACAACATTACCTACACTATAAATCTTTTTACGGGGTCCGAGTAAAATTTTGGTTGCTGTTAATAATAATAAAATTTAATGTTGAGCCCAGTAATTGGGAATTTACTGTTCATTTTCAGTAATATATAAAAGTAAATTGTACTGATTTCTGAATCTGATTCTGATATGGCTGGGGACCAAGTATTCTTTAATGAGGTGTCTTAAATTCAGTTTACTGGGCACTCAAGTAAATTTTACTTGCATCTCCAGTGGATTTTGCAACTCCAGTAAATTATATTTGGATCTCTTGTGAATTTTGTCTGAAACTCCAGTAAATTTTAATTGTATCTCCAGTAAATTTTGCTGTGCATTCTATGTTCAGTTTACGTGACCCTTGTCTTAAGCGGCGTCCAAACGCACAGTTTTTTGCTCCGTTTTACCCGTGCAAACCGAGTCCGCGCAGGCAAATTGTAGCGTGTGGACGAAAACTCAGTCTTTTTACACAGTTTTCTGCAATCGTCAATCATTTTACACGAAAATGAGTGATTTGCGGCATTGTTCAAAAAAGTTTTTAGAGGACTTTATAAATATAAAGAGTTTCCTTGCTTGTGGAAAGTTAAAAGCGAGGAATATAGTGACGGAGTGCTAATAAATAAACTCAAGGAAATTGATAAAAGTGCGAAACAGTTGTTAAGAAAATAAATTCACTAAGAAGCAGAGTTGGGCAAAATGTAATTTAATTAACAATTAAATTACTTGTAATTGAATTACATGTAATTGAATTACTTTGTAATTGTAATTACATGTAATTGTTTTTGTTTTTAATTACAAATAATTTAATTACAAGTAATTATTTTTCATCAATTACAAAGTAATTGAATTACATGTAATTACAATTACAAAGTAATTCAATTACATGTAATTTAATTACAAGTAATTTAATTACACGTTTAATTACTTAAATAAAATTGGTAACTAAATTGAATTTCCACCGTTTTAAAACATAACAAAAGCTATAATTGCCAATCTGGCAATTATTGAAAACCCGTATGGTGATATTCGTATCAAAATTTGAACAGTTATACCAAAATTCCACTTTGAAATCAAACTTTCCAATAAGATTTTTTAAAATTTATTCCAATCGGATTTTGATGTATGGGAATTTTATGTAGAATCATATCCTAAATAATTTTTGTTCTTGCACTTTTTTGATAAGATGTACCGTTTTTGAGATATTCGCAAAAAACGTTTTCGTTCGTATGGCGGGTACCCCCTCTAATGGTCCATTTTTTCCCATTAACGAATTTAGCCTTGCATTTTACGAAAAACGATTCTGCGCAAAATTTCAAGCCTGTAGCTCAATCTGTGCACCCGCAATCCGCGCCACAGACGGACAGAAAGACGAATGAAAACGTTTTTTGCGAATATCTCAAAAACAGTACATCTTATCAAAAAAGTTCAAGAACAAAAGTTATTTAGGATATGATTCTACATAAACCTCCCATACATCAAAATCCGATTGGAATAAATTTTAAAAAATCCTATGAACTGTTTGCCGTTCAATTAAAATTCGAACAATGCCATATAACCATACGGGTTTTCAATAATTGCCAGATTGGCAATTATAGCTTTTGTTATGTTTACATTTGACATATGATTATAATATATATGACATATGATATTTACTATGAGTTTAAAACCTGAAATGTCGCCGTTTCAGAAATCGGTTTTTTTAGAACGGTGGAAATTCAATTTAGTTACCAAGTTTATTTAAGTAATTAAACGTGTAATTCAATTACTTGTAATTAAATGACATGTAATTGAATTACTTTGTAATTGTAATTACATGTAATTCAATTACTTTGTAATTGATGAAAAATAATTACTTGTAATTAAATTATTTGTAATTAAAAACAAAAACAATTACATGTAATTACAATTACAAAGTAATTCAATTACATGTAATTCAATTACAAGTAATTTAATTATTAATTAAATTACTTTGTAATTATTAACGCCCAACTCTGCTAAGAAGTTGTTATATTTAGAATGATTCTCTTCATGGAGCAGTTCTTGAAGCAAGTTCACATGAGAATAAATGCTTTTTTTTTAATAACCACTGTTTGCACCATTTAGTTCGTCGACATTTTTTTTTTACAAATCATACAAACAGCTAACCTGAAAAATCATACGTCTTGCTAGCTTAATCTATTCAATATTCATCATATTCATCATAAAAGAAAGTTCTAAATACGATATGCTGACGCTATGGAATTTCAAACAAAACTGTGTAAAATATATAAAAACGGGAACCGTCTGGACGCAAAATTTGCGCAGTTTTTTAAGAAGGAAAACTGTGCAAACTAAGACAGAGCAACCGCGCTTTACTCAAGAATTTATGCGACGATTCTATTGTTTATGTACGAATTACAAACAAGGATAAACAAATTTTACTGGGACCAAACAGTAAAGTTAGTAATATTCAAGTAAAATTTTGGAAATACTGGAAAAATATGATTTACTGGGGCTAAAAAAGTAAAATATTACTGACATCCTAGTAGAATTTACTGGGTTTCCAGTAAAGACTACTGAACAAAATATTCCAGTAAAATTCCAGCCAATTTTTTTTGGTAGTTTACACGGAAAAGTCAAGAAAATTTAGAGTTTAGTACAAGATTTTTTATTAATTTTAAAGATTTTTGAGAGATCCTTTTTGCAGTTAAAATTCTTGCTTTCAAATTTTAGAACGTAGAGCGGAGATAATCGATATACTAAACTCTATACAAAAAACCACATTAATGTTTCAATCTGGGGTCGTGGTGTTGGGAAAGCCTAAAATTAGCGTGACGTATTTTACGTAAGCTAAAAGTTTTAAATGGTTCTAAAATCGCGAACAGTTTCTGTGGTGTGAACACTACTACTTACATAGTGTGAACAACTTTTTTTGTACTGTGAACAACTTCAGCATTTCGGAGTTTTAAAAAATTGTCACTACGCAAAATTTGACTAAAAAATGGTCTAAAATTCCTGGAACCAAATATTTACCAGTTTTCAGATTCTATTTGACCTTCAATTATATTGTTTCAAATCGTTTATCATTTTTCTTTTATAACCACTACATAATTTCTACATGAATCACCAATCAATTTTTTTCGATAGCTTCAAAAATACCATTGCGTAATTAAATTTATAGTGAGCGATACCCAACAATTTATAATGCAAATCCGTAGTTCAAGGCCAGTGGTTTATAAATGCAATTACTTTATCTTGAATTAAGTTTCCGTGATAAAAGTTGCAATTACTTTGTTTTTATAAATTCACGATTGATGCGTGGAAATAAAAAAATCACACAATTTTTAACCTTTACCCCCAGTAACTAATCGGGAAAGGGTGAATAAATTGTTATCACAAGCGGTGGTCGTTAGGCTTGTAATATACTTTGTATTGAATGTCATAAATCTTCAAATATCAAAAAAAAAAAAATATTATTTTGATGTAGTTTTCATAAAATTTGGCAAACCTTTTACGATTAGATTAGGAGATTTTTCGGGTATAAAAGCGTGTAATTGAAGTGAGTTCGGTACTTCTCTTGCATCAACCAAGTAAATCATCAAAATGAAGGTTCTCGCATCTCTCTTGGCTATTCTTTCGATTGGCGCAGTTTTTGCTGCCGTTCCAGTATCACTCAAGGGTAAGGAAGTTCAAGGATATCATCTTATTTAGTGGAAAATCCTAGAAACTTGACATTAATAATCAATTTCTTTTGTTTAGTTCGTAATGGACCAGAATGCCATGCTCCCAATGGCGGTGGACTGCAACCTGTATTGGAGGGATTCGTTGAACTCCTTCCATTGGAGGAGATCGCTGGCATCTTCCTAACAGCCATTAGCGAAGACGAAGAAGTTCAGGCTGTTATGGTTTATTTGGAGTCCGAGGAATTCCGCAAGATCGTCAGCATTATCCAGGAGACACCAGAATTCTCACACCTTTTGAAATTCGCTTGCGACAGCTTGTATCTCGACCTCTACTATTACTTCAACGTACTCGGTGGTATCTTGGGACTGCCTCCAGTACAACGTCCTTTCGGTATCTTGAGACGTCCAGGCCTCCACGGTATGCTTTTGGATATTGTTGATGTCCTCCCAATTGATGCACTCAAGGCCATGTTCGATGACAAGCTTGAGAACGACGAATACTTGCAACTCGCCATTGAAACCCTGAAATCCCAGGAATTCCAGAATATCCTTAAGACACTCGAGGGTATTCCAGAGTTTCAAAATATGTTGCAGGAACTCCGTGGCATGGGAGTCGATGTTGATGCCGTAATTGACGCTTTGAGGAAATTCTTTGACTGGAACTAAACTTTATAGCGGTTTTGAAATGTCTCATGTGATATTAAGCAATTACAAATAAAGCATTAAACTCTTTAACAAAAGAGAAAGAAAAAATATTAAAGCCTTTTATTGAATGGTCTGGTCTACAAAATATAAAATCGTTCTGTATCTGTGAATTTACATAGCGCCTATTTTGTTAGTGAAAAATTGTATTTCTCTCTAATTTTACATTGTAGGTAGCTTTAAATTTGTGAATAGGATTAGATAAATTTTTTTTCCAAATTTCGTTAAGAATAATCTATCTTTTAACATCTTGTATTTTTCAATTTTTATATCTAGAGAAACCAGATATTGTTTTCTTCCCTCGAGGAATTGTTTGTTGACTAAATTGTTGTACATCAAAGGTCAAAGTAAAATCAGCTTAGCGCCTAGACCTACACATGTGGCCAATTGTAAACTTTTCTTAATCAAATATAAATAGCGAAAAACCCTTAGGATGTTTCTTAACGCAAAGGCTAATCGTATATTAATGAGGACCAAAATGTCTCAGATTTCATTCAACCTCCGGTAACCATTATTTAGAAGAAATATCATTTATTATATTTTTAAAAAATCGTATCATAATTTAATTCTTTTATAAAAAAATGTCTTAATAATACCTGTTTGAATTAAAGGTTTTTCTTTCTTGCGAAAGTATAAAAAAAGATTGCTCTGATATTTGATAAATTGTTGGAGGATTGACAAAATTCTATGGTGGCGACAATTTTTCGGGTTTTTTTATAGCAATTTACTTGTCAAAGGTCCCCTTTTTTGATTTTTCCCAGAACGTCAAAATTTTGATTCAGGCGGAGCAAGAAATTTATTTTGTAATCTCACATATGAAAATAATGGACGCATAAATTCTAATTATTCTTAACAATATGTCAGTTTATACCCCCGACTGAACGACGATTGTTGTGACGGTCTATCGTCATTTTTGACGTTTTCCGGGCACTTCTGACGATTGATGTTTTTCAATTGAGTTTTTGTCAAATTTGACGATCTCTAAAACCAATGCAATTTAGAATAAGTTTTTTGGTTTAATTTTTAAAAAATGACTTTGAAATGTGTAATATTGCTTCAAGGGCACAGGCTTAAGGAAAACTATAGACCTAATGCGTATAACTGATGTATGCGAAATGTCATCGAAAATTGTTAACAAATGCAAAGTTTTTTTTCCTATAAGTATTCCGGGATGTCATAAAAAAGCCATTTTGTTACGTTACCGTACACTGTAGAAAATGAATTTGAATTTAAACCGAAAAATGGGGTAAAAACGGGATAAATTTACAAAAAAGTCGTAAAATTTCGAAAAAAATTAGAATTTAGCTCGCACACCATTTAAGTTGTAAAATCACCCAAAAAAACATTAGTCTTACACTAGAAATAGGGTAATTTTAAACCTTGCGTAAAATTTCGACCAATATTCATATTTTTACTCTCATTTTGGTGTAAAAACACTCTCACAGGGTATTTTTGCATTATTGAACGGACAATTTCATTATTGCACAATGCAGTTGACGGATATTCGCTCTGGCTCGATGGAGCTATGTTGCCTTAACCTTATAATTCGCATAAGGTTTGTGGCATCGGAGTATATATACTCGAATCGAGTTTTACTCCACCAAAATCCTGTAAAGCCTAAACCCCAATTACGCGTTCGCGCGTGCGGCATGATTTTGTTCTGGCATCTAGTAGTTGTCACCGCGTCTAAAAGTAGAAACTGAGCCTACTCTACGCGGCAGGCACGCGGCAACGCGTCTGAGCAACACGCAATTATACATTTACTCATATATATACGTAGTTTTTACCTTCACCGCGTGGCTGCCGCACGCGCGAACGCGTAATTGGGGTTTAGGCTTAAGCCTGCGTGGAAGCTGGTAAAGCAGGCTCTTATGCCGGTGAGCCAGCTTCCATACCAGAAACAGGCTCCTGATGGGTTTTCTGGGCAGACATGCCTGACCTGTTGGGGGGAAATTTGGATGTGAAAACATCCGCAAAATAATATAATTATTATTTTTTGTTTTTCCAGACCGTATAAGCCGAGAAATTCTAATACCATTTTCGGTTTAATTTTAAACAAAAAATGTCGTAAGTTTACACCAGTATTGTACTCTTACGTCTTATTTATTTTAAAGTTCCCCCGTAAAAATGGCTTTTGTACGCCACAAAATGAGTAAAAATACATAGCTTTTAAGCCATTGCGACTCGGTTTAATTTTACTACTATTATAGTAGCAAAATGGTTTCCCACTATTTTAGTGGTAAAATTACAATAAAATTTTCTAGAGTGTACGTTCCACTGACTCTGGGAGTGTGCGGTCTTATAAGCACGACGATATGGCATGCTTGGCACCAGATTTTACAGCACATTTTGTTATGCCAATTTTCGGACGGGATATTGACGTTTTTTCGGATCTTGGGCCTGGCAACAATATTATCGTCTAAAAATACTATTATTTGTTAAAGTTTTGTAAACAACAACAAAATACACGGTAGTATTTTTAGCTACTTTGCCACAATTTATTATGATATTAACCGATTGGTGTAAAAATTTAAATTTAGGTGAATATTTGGGAAAAGGTAAAAAAATGTGAGAGAAATCATGTGTGTATTTTCGAATTTACTACAACCGTGGAAAAGTGCTTTCACGGTTTGGAGAAAAACTTTAACAATTAGTATTATTTTGTATCAATACAATAACAGCTATTTTAATAGCAAGTGTGAATACCCCTATTATAAAATAATATTTTATGCTTTTTAAAAGAATTTTTTAAGAATTAAAGAATTTCTTTAGTTGGAGTTTGTTTTCAATTCGGTGTTTTTTTCAATTTTTTAAAAATATTTTTTTAATTGAGGATTTTTCAAAATTTTTATTAATCAAAAAAATTAAATGGAATCATCTGTGCCTGGTGATACTAATATCTTGAAATTGGTATTGTGATATTAAGTGTACCAATAAAAACCCTTTAAGAGGTCGACATAAAAGCAATTACTTTGAAATGTTTGCGTTGGCTATTCCATAAAGAACATTATTATGATTCTGATATGAATTTAAATTTAAATGATTCAACAGTTTTATGGTATCATTAAGAGCAGCCACAAAAGCTCTAAAGCTTTCCATAAGGGTCAATTTATCATTGGTGCCAATTGTGGGATGAATAGAAGCAACAATTTGCGGTTTTCTATAAATGGAATTTTCTGTTTCCTTCAGGGTAAGAGACGAAGAAACTTAAGAATTCGTTACAAAAATTTAAGAAACTCTCGAAAGAAATTTAATATTCAAGAATTAATTAGTATGCTACACGACCGAGAAATACCTTTATTAAATTGCTATAACTTTCATCGTCTAATGGTATCAAAAAGGAGTAAATAAATAAAACCTTCTGGATTTCTATATTTTTGTACGAAAAATCCTACAAGATTTTATGTTTCCACAATTTTACAGACCGCATTGAAATCGTAATGTTTATAGAGTTTTAGTATTCCGAAATCGTATGTTTTATGCTAAACATAAATAAATTGTCGACACGCAAATTCCTGCCATGTGTAAAATTCAAGGCGCACATATACACATTGACTTGCCGTGAAATTTGAGATGTCGACGATTTGGCAGGATTTGTGATACGAATCAATGTTGACATGCATTGTTTAACTTAAAAGTCGGATGAATTTTCCTCTTGAAAGGAATCCTTCTGTGAATTATGAATAATGGGATGAGATTAGAATCAACAGCTTTTGAAATAAACGTACCTACGTTTTCACGATACAAAAGTGAATTGAAAAATTCGTATATGCACAATAATGTTATATTAAAATAGACAGCGTGAGCGATTTTGAAAGTTTAAAAATAAAATTATTATAATATTACATAGGTGGCAAATTTTTCGAGTTAACTATAGTAAAAAAAGCTATTTGGAATATTCTTCTTCTTATTCTTGATTTTATTATGATTTTAGAAACCTTTACGTTGCAATTTGTCATGGTTTTTTGTATGGTCTTTAGTCCTGCCTCACTCTTTTTCACTCCCGATATTTTTGGCTCCCCTCTCAACTTTAACACCCTGTCAAATCCACAAAAAAAAATTAAAAAGTAAGATTAAAGGAGTTTAAAACGGAGGAACTATTTCTTAATAAAACACAATTGTTGAAATATTAAAATTCCACATTTGATTTTTTAGCGAATGTCACAAAATTTGTTCTACTCGAAGCACTGTGCGTCGGTAAAAAGAGATCTCCAAAAATTACCATATCGCCTGTTAGTATGCAATTTTAAAGTTTCTATTGCATCAATTTTATAGTAAGCTCTAACTCAATCGTGCAGTAAACCGCGAAATTCAAAATGTTTATTGTGCTTTTTAAATTTTTCTAGATTGCCGACTTAGGCACACAAGAAGATTTATTAAGAAAATTGAAAACTCTTTCAGGATGCAAAATTTCCAAATCTTTTTAATGCCTTTAGTTATTGACATATTTTTCAAATCATCGTTTATGAAAAATAAAAATATTTTAACATCTAAAATGAAGGACAAACAAAATTAAATAAAATTCCAATCACGCGAGTCTGATGGAATGCTTGACTTAATTAAAAAATGACCATCTGTTTTGTTTTTTTGGATTGACAGAAAAAATATTGATGTTTTTTTATTCGTAGCCAGATGTCTTAGACGAAATCAAACAAGGAATTTTTTATGCGGGTGCATCGTTTAATTCCTTACCAACCTTGGACACTTTTTCATTCCAGATGGCAAAAGGTTCACTTCCGTGTCGATATCTTGAGTCGTTTAAAATGAGGAGGACACTGCTGTTGTGCTATTGGTCCTTTGCTTATAATAGTATTATCGCCATTTTCTCAATGTTTCTCATAAATCATCCAAAAGAAAAATTAATTTTCATCTCACGTAGTTCATATTCTAGCTTTGGCAATGATCCATTTTTAATAAAACAATTTTTCCGGTATCACACTGTATACTGGCTTTACACACAAACACTCGACACAGCACATGACTAAAATTTTTAACTAAAATTTTCCATTTTTTTTTCAATTTCTGCAGTCCTAAACAGTTTGTTTTAAATCCCTGGAGGCATTTTGACGATAGTCGTGAATTTCAATTTTTGTCAGAAAATTAAAATATTTAAGAGTCATCATTTAGATATTTATGACAATGGAACCAGACTTTTCTGATGGTTCTAACAATTTATTGAACGCGTTAATAGAACTTCTTTTTATCGGAAATTCAACTTGGGTAAATTTTCTGACAAACCAAGTTTTGTTATAATTTGAACGGATTTGTTTTAAAAAATTTAGATTGTCTTGCGAGGTTGCCCATAAAATACGTTTTTTTAGCTTAGGGGAAGACCCTTTAATGCCAAAGGACAGCTCAGGATAGTACATTACCCTAATTTTATGTTTATCGGAAATCCCCTGTGCCCCCCTCTCCAAAACCACCGATCTTCGTTAAACTTTTTCGTGGTATTTTCATTGAATTCAGTGCTAAACCGTTTCAATTTTACCACCCTCCCCCATTGAAGTTTAAGTACTGTATAGACGGCTCCTCAAATTTTGATAATGTCAAAATAATCATCATAATGAATTTAACAAATCCTTTAAAAAAAGATAGGAGAAGAGTTTCATTGGAAAATTAGACGTAGATGAGATCAAAGTGATTTGTTACCATGAATTTCTTCCCATAAGAAGAACTAATAAACACAAGAGTTGTGAAAACGATGTAAGTCTTGAAAATTCTTCATTGTAGATGAAAAATAGGACACCTACACTAATAAATTTTATTTAAAAACGGAATGTCGCGACAAAACATCCTTGGAATCGGAATTTTTCGTAAATATAATTGGAATTTATGTTCTTCCCTTGTTTCACAATGTAATGAAAGACGAAGGTAATGCAGCACAAAACCCGACTTTAACAAAATACGAATAATAATTGAAAAATTCTTCTCTTGGGAAAATTCGTACGGAAATATAAAATAATATGTACCCTTGTATTAAGGACAAGATAAAAGTCCCATCGGGATTGTGAGGTACATGTAAATACGTAAAATTATAAATACTATTAAAATATGTATATGCAAAACATTTTATTGTTTAAGGAAATTTTAAATTATTACGGTTTAAGGGTAGTATTTATTCGCGTATGAACTTTTAAATAATTTCTTTTTAATCTTTTTATGTAAATTATTATGAACTAGCCTGCCTAGGACGAGTTTATGTTTCATTTAATATGATGTTTTAACCTTAAATAAACGTCTCTCTCCCTCATCATCCTTCCCAACACAAAAACGATTTCTAACCAATAGCTTGCTAAAGGCCCAACTACGATAGACATAGGAGCGCATATGTTAATGTCAGATTCCCAACGAATGTTGACATCCATAGCTGTCAACATAAAAGCTAATCTTCATTTTACCTCAAGTGGAAATTAACATGGCCACTATTTACATATGCCAGTTCCATTTGTATCGAATTATTCATGCTTAACGAATGTTTAACGAAGGTTTGAAAGTGGCAACACTTTGACACATGTCTATTGTGGGTAATAACATTGACTTTCTTATTCTGGAAATGAGATATGCAGCTACATATGCGCTCCTATGTCGATCGTAGTTGGGCCTTAAGCTTGTCATCCATCAACAACCACTTTAATTGGAATATGATGTATGGGGAAGTTGTGAATAGTTGTATTCTAAACACTTTTCTTTACTACTTTTCCGACAGGACACATTCCTGCAACATTTAAGCAACCCTTTTTTGCCTGGTTTTATCATGACTATAATTACAAAGCAACGTTTACAAAATTGTTTCTGCGAAATTCTTTTATCACGAAATTTGACCTTAGGTAGAAGGGGGCAGTGGGAGTTAGAGAGGGGCAGAGAGAGTGAGAGAAAGGAGAGAGGGGAAAAGAGGGTGAAAAGAGGGAGAAGAAAGGGGGAAAAGAGAGGGCAAAGAGGGGAAAAAGAGGTAGAAGATAAAACGTTGTAAGTTTGATTTCTTTGGTCCAAAGTTGACTATTTATACTTCAATACCACTGTTTGCAAAATAACGGAAAATAACAGTCGGTTTTGTTGCGATCGGTCACAAAGCAATCGTCGCATAAACGTAATTGCCACCAGCATTTTGCGACCAAATTGTAACCAGAGTTGCAAATTGTTGCTTTTAAAGTGTTGTTGGTGCGAACCACACTAAACAGGACAAAATAATCTAATAAATTAAAAATTAAAATTAGTGAATTTAAAATCGGGAAAGCCTTGCTAACACAAATACAAATAGGCTTCCCCAACGCACACAAATTTTAAATTTTCTCCAATGATTATATCATTTTATCCCTTTCGAAGGATTTTTTTTTATTTCGGGATTTTTCAATATTTTTACAGGATTTTTTACGTGATGCGGTAACAAACAAACAAGCAGAGGATAATTGAACTGAACCCATTTTCGGTCATAACTAATTTTTGATCGGCGTAAACACGAAGAATGGGGAAAAAAAATTAACTGATCGGAAAAAGGTGAATTCTGTATGTGTGTATAGATATATTGTTACAGTATTTTGAATATATATTTACCTTTTTTCAGATTGCATTTGGTAATAAAAATATTTACAAAAATTTTCCCGGTATTGTAATTAAACAAAAAATAATAATTGTTATTAAAATGATTTCAGAAATCTTTATTTCGTTACATAATGCTCCAAGGATTTATTGATAATCATCAACAAGGAAAATAAAAATAAAAATAAAAACGATATAAGAGGATTAAAAAGATTTTTAACTAATGGGTAACTTTGGCTTCGATTTTTTATTCAATTTCACTTAAAAGAAAGTTTATAATCAGCTTATATTATATAGCTTTCCAGTAAAGATTCATTAAACTTTTTCCAATATACATGATTCTCACATTTACCCAACTTATAGACGATGGTGATTAACAATAAATGAATATTTCCTTCCATTGTTTGCAGGATTTTGTCCAATTTATTACTTACATAACTTCTATTATTAAACGATGTTGCTGAAACGAAATAGTCGGATAGTTTCATCATCAGGATTAGCTCCTTTATAACGACATTTATCTTTTATAACGACTTTCGTTGTATTTATATCGTTTATGTTTTATAGCGTAATAAATTTTCTAATACTACAAAGTCTTCGATTTACACCTAATGAGAGAGTCGATAAAAATTGATAGACCCAATTATCTTAGGTACTCCTAGATGCTTTCAATCACAGACAATAAATTCAATACTGCTTCTAATCCACTTGATTATGAAAAGGATTTAAGGTGTTTTGATTTACTTAACTGCGTAACTATAGTCGTTTTTAAACACAGTTTTTGTTTAATATGAGTTTAAACTGACAGTTTGCTATGGTTTTCTGTCAGTTTAAACTCATGTTAAATAAAAATTGTACTTGAAAATGACTTTAAATACCTCCCCAATGTTTTAACGTTAACACATTGACATGGAAACTACGTTAGTTATTTCTTCAAAAGTATATAATTTTACTTTATTTGGCACATACGAGTTCCTTTTGTATTTAAATTACTATGGCAGCATTTTTTTTAACTAGCAGATTTAATACCATCGTAAATGACGCACGTTTCCCAAAAGATATGCTTGAAATATATATGACCGTTAACTTTTGAGGGATGAGATAACATAAGCGAACATAACAGAGTAATAAAATCTTTTATAATGTCCTTGTAGTCCATGCAAAATGGCCAAATAAAAACGTAACCAATTTCATGGACGTTAGTCTGGCATCAGCAAATTTTCAACAACGAAACAAATGTGATTAGGTGGAAAGGGGTCGACGATACTGTCGCTTTTATACCTTGATATAGGAGTATAATAGATTTAGTAAACCCTCATGTAACACATTGAATCAATCGTCGGATACAAAAATAAAAAAAACATAAAGATATTTGGGTTAACTACAGATTTGGATTTCCGCCTCACCGTATGTCCGTGAACACCATAACTTTCGAAGAAGTTGAGCTGGAGACTTGAAATTTTACCCAGAAGAGTTTTTCGTTTTTAAGGTTTTTGGATGCTGTACTAAATTCTGTGAGCACAAACATCTTACTAATGTTATCACATGGCGAGTAATTCTTGTAGAGGTAAAACGTTTTGTCGGATGAAAGAACAACATCTCCTTTCGACCATCCTTTCGACCAATCTTCCCCTAAGCTCTGGCTGAAACTATAAAAAAAAGTTCAAATGAGTCATTCTGCAACATTAACTCAAAAATGCTAATTCTTGAGTTATGACACTATTGTCGCAAATGAGCGACATATTTTTGTGATTTTCTGAAAAATGTACCTTCAGGCGAAAATACAGTAGGAACTCGATATACCGAACATTTAAGGGGCCCCTACACGTTAAATCTTGCAGTCAATCATGCTGTTACAGCAAAAAGCTTATTTGCACTAGACGCTCAATCATGGACGCAAGCATCATTTAATTCGAAACAGCCAAACCGACAGCACACAGCACAAATATGAATTCAAAAAATTTTTGTCCTTATATTTTTCGCTTTTCGTCATCCACAACTCACTCCTTTGTCTATATAACTCGAAAAAGGATTCCCAAAAAACTTTGTCTTTTATATGCGACATCTTTTCACTACTAAAAATTCCGCTGAAATGACGAATTGATTGACAGCTTCGCCATACACGTTCAAGCATGCTGTCATTCACAAAGCTCCCTTGAGAAATATCAAAATGATTTTGATATTGAGCAGCATGCTGTCAATCATGCAATTTGCATGACAGCATCACCATAGATGTTCAAAATGCTGTCACAGCATGCGATGATTGACTGCAAGATTGAACGTGTAGGGGCCGCTTTACACAGCGTTCACACTGGTAAGAAAATTTAGCAAGATTATTTACGGAAACTTGCCAAACGTGAGCAAGTTTCTTGCTTTACGAAATTGCTTGCCTTTTAGACTAGGAATTTAAGAGCAATTTACCAAAAGCAATTAAAATTTATTGCTAGTGTAAACTTAACTTTACAATAGTGAATCTTTCGTGATTCTGTGCCAGATATTCCCATAGACAGAATTTTAGAAGCCACCTTTCAATTACTTGGCCGGAAAAAAAAATCAGGTTGATTCTGGGGATCAGCGTGTATTAACGAAAGTTATGGAGAAAGCAGCACTGATGTATGCTCGAAAACAAGTTGTCCAAAATAAACTTACTCAATATTTTCATCAAGAATAAAGAATCAATAAATTAAAAACCGCTTTTTGCCATTTTAACTATATCACAGTGCACCCATACTGGACCTTGAAATTGAGACCATACGCAATATAATAAACGTCCTGTTTTTTGCGGATTCTCTATACCGAATTCTTACTGTAATTACTTTTTGAAAATACGAAATTATTGACTTTCGAACTTTGTAATTGGAAATCTTATAGTAATAAGATTATAGTAGACTATAGTAATAGTCAGAGAATGAAATAAAAAAATCTTTTTTTATAAACCATATTTTTTTTAAAAAAGCGCACTAAATAAATTTAATTTTTTCGCAAAAAACAGTTTAAAAAAGCCATTATAAAATGTTTCTCTAATTTTTTTTCACAACATATTTTTTGTGATGAATTATTTGAATGTCAATTCTCTTTTAACTCCACACTCCCCTATTTAAATTCGAAAGCAATAGATACAAAAAACATAATGGGTCGAAAATTCGTGGAATTGCCACCCTATATTGTAGCACTGTTTCTTTATGTTTGGCATTCTTCAGATAAATGTGCGTATGTAGCATGCCCTGCCATTATGGGATTACCTGGTAATGGCCTTTCCATCCGTGTGTAGGTTAAAATTTATTTTCGAAAGAATCAATCATAACGAAATGTTTAAAATACACATAAGAATAAATTCTGAATTTTTTATATGCAGCAAAGTTGACTTTTCCAACCAAATTGAGGATATTTTATTTAAAATCATGCCAATTCCTTGAAGTATACCATATAAATCGATATTAAATATTGTATATTAAATTTTGTGAAGAACAGAGAGATTTGCTGATATCAAATTACATTCTATAATAATAAATAATGTAGAGACTTAATAAAAGCTACATTTGCCAGAGGCCAATCGTCAAATACTCTATATGAGGGCAAACAAAACTTTTATGAAGAAATCCATATGTAAAATAATATTGTAAACCTAATTCGTCTTTAAAATTTTTTCGATAAAACTTCGAAGTTTTCGGCAAGTTCAATTATATTTAGTTCACCTGAATTATACCAGTTATGTTCTAGTTGCCAGTTACTATCAACTAGTAACGAGCCTAATTTATAATGGACATAAAATAATTTGCTCTACTATAATACACTGAATCATGCATCATCAGCTAGTGGCTCGGCTGGCTCATTACACAGATTGGCTTTAACAGCGTAGCCACTATAATCGACCTTTTATTGTGTGCTGTAATGCTTGTGTGTTGCGGCTTCGGATCGCAGGAATAAAACGAATCGTGCTTTGAGTTGGAATCGGTGCATTATTAGCATGACGCATTTCATTTTCAATCAGTTCCTGTCAAGCCATTGCCGTGGAAGGTTGTGTTTCATTGAATTGTGTTTTAATTTGTAGTGGTTATAAATTTTGATTGTAAAGGGAGCGACAGTTACTTTGATGACCCCTGCACTAAATGATCTGTAATAATGAAAATTATTATTGTTTTTGTCCATTCAGACTGTGAAAAAAGTAGTAATATCCATTAAGATCGTGAAAAGAAGAAAAATAAATTGAAAATTTGAAAATAATAAATTAATCACTCGTGCTATAAAATTTTATTTGGATATATTTGATAGCCTGTCACTTAAATTATTAAAGCTATTTTTGTGTTCAAGAAATTTTTATCACATGTCAAAAACACTGACTTAAAAGTTCTCGTTAAACGGAATTTGATTATATGTTTTTTTAAAAAACATAATTCAAGGTATGAACGTTAACACATTTTTGACAGGCATTGCATTTTCGGAACAGCAAACTTTTTGGGGGAAAAATAGATGACTTTGCTTACTTTAATTTTTATACCCGTATGGTGAAACCAAAGGGTATATTAGATTTGGCTTACCGTTTGTAACGCCAAGATCCCGTCATCACACAAAAAAATGTATTACACCAGTGTGTTTAGAATGATAAAACAAGTTGAATTTAGCATGTCCGTCCGTCCGTCCGTCTGTCCGCCTGTGGCGTGGATTGCGGGCGCACGGATTGAGCTAGAGACTTGAAATTTTGCGCAGATTGATTTTTCGTAAAATGCAAGGCTAAGTTCGTTAATGGGCAAAAATGGACCATTAGGGGGGGTACCCCCCATATGAACCAAAACGATTTTTGCGAATATCTCAAAAACGGTGCATCTTATCAAAAAGTGCAAGAACAAAAGTTATTTAGGATATTTTTCTACTTAAAACTCCCATACATCAAAATCAGATTGGAATAAATTTAAAAAATCACCATACGGGCTTGATATTAAAGCAATTGACAAAAAACAAAAAGTTTTGCCCAACCTTTACATCAATTTCCGGCTCTGTATGAAATACATACAGTAAAAAAATTTCATTTCCAGAAATCTTGTATTCTTTCAACTGATGAACCAATCAGGAAATTTATTCGTTGAACCACAAAATATAAATGAAATAAAACCATGAACTCCTTTCAAAAACATGAAAAAGTTTTCCTTAAAAACGTTATAAATAATTCATAAATTCCTAAGTTATTGGTAAACAATCGTCCTTTTAAAGCTTGAAATTTCGAAACATTTTTAGCCCCATCAAAGAGAAAAGGTAATGATTTCAATGAAAAAGGAAAGAAAAACTCGTATGGATCAAACAAATGAATAAAGTAGAATCATTCTTAAAGTAAAGAAGAATATACATTTCTTAAGAAGGAGTACATTTATTGACAATGTTGTTCTTGTTATCAAAGAGCAAAAAACTAAGGACAAGCTTTACGGTCGTGTAAATTTCCCGAAACGACATCCCTTTCTGTCGTTGAAAGTTTTTAATGAGTAAATGAAATGCTTTTTAATATTAACTTTATTTTTATAGGCCGTTGGTTTTCTAAGTTTAAAGATTCATGTTTTATGTTGTTTCAATTTTTTTAAAGAAACCTAGCTTGAATGAGATGCTTTTTATAGCAAAGGAAACTTTAAAAAGTATACATTTATTGTAAAAAACAGAAGCATGTTGATGTTAGAAAAACCATACCATCTTCAGAGATAATTATACGTAAAGCTTTTTAATTGTTGCTATTTAAAGATTTTCATTCATATGTTGCAGTTTTTCCATTTTTTTTAGAAATGGGTGTTTTAAAGATTTTTATGTATTAAAAGTTTCATTACCTCAACATTTTAAAGTATATCGTTTATTTTAGTTCATGTAATTAAAGGTGCCGCTCCCCATGAGAGTAAATACGCGAGTAACTCTCAAAAGCTGTCCAGAGTCCATTTGAGAGTTAATTTCGGCGATTTTTCTCTTTTCAAGACCAATATCTTGATTTTTTGACATCTTGCTTTGGCGAGTTCTCGAGAGCTACTAGCGAAATTCAAACGCCGTTCGTATCTGGCGAGCAACTCCCCGAGAGTTCAGTGGGTGCGTGTTGACTAGAGAGTAGAATCACTTTTGACAGCTCACAGGAACTAGCTCACGAGTTTATGCGAGTTTCTGCGAGCGACTCTCAGAGACGTGTCCATTTGTGAGTAGCTGCTATCGAGAGGTTCTCGCCGGCATGTGGAGCGGCACCTTTAGACAATAATTCATCTTTATACATATATATATGAAGAATAGGGATTTTCATACATCCTCAGTTATGCAGTTCTATCAAAGCGATTTTCATGATTTTATTTTAAGTCGAAAGCTAAAGGTGCCGCTCCACATGAGAGTAAATGCCGGCGAGAACCTCTCGATAGCAGCTACTCACAAGATATTGGTATTGAAAAGAAAAAAGTCGCCGAAATTAACTCTCAAATGGACAACCTCCTGCGAGTAACTCTCGAGAGGTTATGAGAGTTACTAGCGTATTTACTCACATGTGGAGCGGCACCTTGATATCAGATAGGTTTGCGCCAAAATCTATAGCAAATAGTAGCGATTTACGGTTGCGTCAAATATGTATGTGTTTTCGAAAACTCAAACTCAATAAGATCCCAACAGTATTAAATGTCACTGCATGAAATCAATTTCCTCAGCTTTTCCATTGGACAGTCCGGAGCGTCCCGAAGGTTCCAGAAGTAGATTGCTAAAGAAACACAAGCAGAGGTACTTTATAACCTGACATTAATATGAATCACTAGTAGTTATAGAATTTTTCCGAGTAAATATATAAGGTTTTCTAATCCTGCGTAATTTTAACAATATTTTTTGCTGAAAAAAAAAACATTTTTGGAAATTTTTGAATTTAGTTACGCCTAATTTACTTCTATGAGCGGGCTGGAAACGTTCAATACAGCGGTTGGTTACGCCTGGAATGCTACTCCAAGGACAATTGAAAATGTCTATTGAGAAGAGAACCTAAACTAAATGACTAGAGAGCCTATACACTAGAGAACTTAATGGGTCATTTAAAAGCGAGTGTAAAAAGTTCCTAAATTCTTACAAAATATACCTCTATACCTCTATAATAGCGTCTCAGTAGAGATTCATTAAACTTTTTCCAATATACATGATTCTCACATTTGAAAATGTTGAGAACTCCCTAGCCCGGAGTTCAATTTTCTCCGAAAGGTGAAACTCCGTTTCAGTGCGTGATCGACTCCGTTTTTTCGACAGTGTAGGGATCCGCATTCAAGTCATTTTCAGATATTTCGAATTGATTAGATTAAGCAGATTCACAAGAAATAATAATGAAATATTCATAAATTTGTTGAAATTATCAGCGCAATAATTTGAAAGTATAAAACGTATAGTTTTCTTAAAATATTTTAAACTGAAGCAATCAACAAAGTTTTTAACAATGAAAAGTTTGTACAAAGAAAAGTTATTTCTATCCATAATTTAAAAGAGTTTCTAATTTTGTTATTTAATTCTGATTCCATAGAAATCTTTTTTAGAATTTATTTATAGAAACGAAATCGATTATTTTCCTGAATACTTTCCTTAATAATTAGCATTCGTATACATAACTCTGACAATTTCCAAGTATTCTCTACACGTGTTAAATTTAAATTCAGCCAACATATTTTTAAAACTTTTTATTACTAAATCAGTAGGGATAGGAGTTGTACAATAATCTACATTATACAAAACATAAATATTTCAATGTTTTTTTTTTCTCATAAATGCCAGGATATTTCCTTTCTTCTTAGTAAGCTAAAAACAACTTTTAATTAATTTACTTTGTCGGAGATGAGTACCTAAAATTCGAGGTTTTCGTAAAACGGAAAAAGTATGGCTATACACAAAGTAATAAGATTACCAGCTGACTGAAATTTCCTAAAGGTAATCTGAGTATAAGAGACGGATAATACTTTTCTTTAAACAGAAAAGGGATTTGAATTTATAAATAATTTGCATGTTTGTTCCAAATCACACATTGGTGGCAGGAAAACCCTCAAAAGTTAGTTTCCCTGTAAGAAAATCGCTTTGTGAAATTCTTCTTACGCAGTAGGAATTTTACTTTTCTTGCGATTTCATGCACGTACGACAACTGTTCCAGTGTTTTCTAAGAAAGAAAAAAATTCTTTTCATAAATATCTTCACGAATTGAAATTAATTTTCGTTTTTCTTTTTCAGCTGAATGTGGTAATAGGGAAATTCTTGCTCTTCCTTTACTTACAACTAGTGGCCCCAAATACAGAGGTTTTATAAAATTCAATCGATTAAATAAAATTTTCTATTAGAAAATTGGCTCCAAACAAATGCAGCTCTTAATTCTATATAAAATTTCAGTATTTTCCTAGTTTACAGAACTCCCAGTGACCTTTTAAAAATAGCAAAATCATTTAACGATATAGCCTTTAGCCAAATTCTAATCTTATCAATTTCTTAATCCATTCATAGTTCTTGATATCAATTGAATACGAGTACTTGTACTTGACATAATCATTTATTTTTTATTTTGTCTATTATTAAACTGAATAATTTGCGGGAATTTTTAACTCAATGCGGTGGATGACTTTGAAACAATTTCCCAATTTTTAGTTTGTAAGCACTTTAATGATAAATAAAAACAATTTTTTTTTCAGGTTTTTGATCTAATGAAGTGTTTTTACTATTTTCAATTGATTTGAATTTTCAAGAGGCCACTTATCGACGATTTCAACGAGCCAAGTTTTATAAAAGCCCATAACACGACATTGACTCAAGCTAGTTAAAAATGAAATCCTTAATCGTTGTGTTCACTGTAATAGCATTGTCTGCTGGTCATTCCTTGGTTATAAATCCAAGGGATAGTTCACCCAGTAAGTTCCTGCTAATTTAACTATTGTAAAGCAAAATTTCTAAATGTAATTAAAATAATTTCAGTTGGACCACCACCTGGCAATGAATGTGTAGATCCAGCTGGACAAGATGTACTTGGAGTCGCATTAAGAACAGTTCTTGATCTGATCCCATGGGATAAAGCAACTTCGCTGGTATTGACCGCTCTTAGCGAGAATCCAGAAGTCCAGAAAGCCGTGGCTGGTCTAACATCTTCAGATTTCGTGGATATAGTGAAAGGCTTGGAAAGTGCTCCTGAATATAATGCCATTCTGGACTTTTTCTGTAATCAGTTGCATTTTGATGTTTATTATTATCTGAATGCCGTGAGTAAGCCGTTTGGTTATCCACAAATCACCCCACCACCCCATTCTCGGCAACGTCGATCCTCAAAGACGCTCAGGCAATTCCTGCAAGAATTAGTCAGCATCCTTCCACTAGACGAATTCATCAAAGCGTTTGGTGATCTAATGAAGGATAATTCCTTTAAGCAAGCAGTTGGAAAAATCGGCTCCCAAGACTTTCGTCAAAAGCTGACTACACTACAAGGACTCACCCAGTTTAGAGAATTAATACAACAGTTGCGTGATCTAAACATTCCGGTGGATGATGTTATTAACACTATTGAAGATTTTTTCCATTGGAAGAATTAAGAGCTTTGTTAAGTTTTCTCGAAAATAAATTATAATCTTTTTTAAAGTTAAACTTTTTTTTCTTAAATGAAGGACATAGAATATTCGGTATTTTTCGTTTCAGCCATAGGTCTTAGTTGCCAAAAGCCAACAGGAAATAAGTTATCGAACTAAATCTCAATAAAGGACCCACTTTCAGGGGGCTTTAGCTGAGCGATGTTGTCAAAGCTTTTTTGAGCGAATTGCATTCGTGAGAATAACTTTCGTGAGTGAAAGGGAAAGGTTTATAAAAGTAAAGCCTAAACCCCAATTACGCGTTCGTGCGTGCGGCATTATTTAGTTCTGGTTGTCACCGCGTCTAAAAGCAGAAACTGAACCTACTCTACGCGGCACGGACGCGGCAACGCGTCTCAGCAACGCGCAATTATACATTTACTCATATAAATGCGTAGTTTTTACCTTCACCGCGTCGGTGCCGCACGCACGAACGCGTAATTGGGGTTTAGGCTTAAATCACAAAAAGCTACTCGCCGTACTTTTTTCTCTTTCGAAAAAGCTTCTAATGCTCTCTGAGCAGGAGAACTGAATTGAAGTGAAACAAATAACACCGCGTCTTGATTAACAATTTTTCATCCCAAGAAATATCTCACCGCAATGAGATTTTTTTGACAGCTGGGCCGAAAATCTCTTGAAATTTAGTACTCAAAATGCCGATGAAAAGAAAACACATAGCCGCCGCTCTCGCAATTAATGCAATACGTGAAATTGAAAAGGCTGAAACAGAAGAACAGACGAAAAGAAAAACCTCTTAATGTTATATATTCTCTTCCAAAGCTTTTTGTATCGTATTTTGTAAAAATTAGTTATTTTCGCAATTACTTGTCGGGAGAATTTAGATTCCGCCATCTTGAATTGTGAAATTCCAAGAAATTTTGCTATTGCAAGATTTCTTGAACTTTATCTCTGGGATTTTTTATCGCCGTCAACTCGAGCTCTGATTGGTCAATCAAAAATCTCTGCGATGAAAAATCCCAAATCAAGACGCGGTGTAAATCTCACTGCGGCAAAAGTTTTTGGGTTTCTGAAAGCTCTCTAGGCTTGGTTTTTATGCCCGTATGGTGAAACCAAAGGGTATATTAACTTTGCTTTACCGTTTGTAACGCCAAGATCCCGTCATCACACACAAAAATTAATTACAACAGTGTGTTTAGAATGATAAAAAAAAATTGAATTTTGCATGTCCGTCCGTCTGTCCGTCTGTCCATCTGTCTGTGGCGCGGATTGCGGGCGCACGGATTGAGCTAGAGACTTGAAATTTTGCGCAGATTCGTTTTTCGTAAAATGCGAGGCTAAGTTCGTTAATGGGCAAAAATGGACCATTACGGGGGGTACCCCCCATACGAACGAAAATGTTTTTCACGAATATCTCAAAAACTGTGCATCCTATCAAAAAAGTGCAAGAACAAAAGTTATTTAGAATATGATTCTACATAAAACTCCCATACATCAAAATCCGATTGGAACAAGTTTTAAAAAAATCTTATTGGAAAATTTGAATTCAAATTCATTGGCAATTATAGCTTTTGTTATGTTTCATAGTGTTTTTTATCTATATATTTTGTGAGCTATTATAGTAAAAGTTCTTATTTTAAATTATTCCGCTCTATCCCCGCTCTATTGTATAGGAGGGGAAAAGGAGTGTTCCTACTGGATTTTGATGTATGAAATGGTTATGTAAAATCATATTCTAAACTATTGATTTTTTTTCGCGAAAATTAGTTTAGAAGAATAAATAACTTGATATCTGTTAGAACAGAAATAAAACGTAACTTTTGATCCCAGTTATCTTTCAAATGATTAAAACATTTTCTTTCATTAAAATTGTATGTTAATGCTTTTTTTTTTTTTATTTTTAAAAGATACTCTCATTTGAAATTATTCTGTGGAAATTTGACAAACCTTTATAACTACATTTTTCAGATTTTCAACGAAGCAATTTTAAAATTTAGAAAAAAATACGACATGATAAATTTTTTTGTCTGCTCGTATTATAGGGACTTTTATTTCTTTCTCTTTTTGTTTTACATATTGACATATTTCATAAGCTGGACCTTAGGTCACGTGGCTTTCTCGCCCGTCAGGTGTGTTGTCTCTCTTCGTCCTCCTGTAATATAAAGAAACATCTTGTGAACACAAGCGGTTCAGTAAGTTGCATTATATAAAAAGCTACATAAAGTAAAGGAGCGACTCTGATGTACGAAGTGAACATATGCCGGAGACATGAGGCCGTAAGAACAGGAGTACGTACACACGGAACTCCTCTCTCACAGAAGAACGTACACACTGATCTTCCTTTTGATGGGGGAGAACGAACACACAGGACTCCCCATGTATGAAAGAGCGAACACACGACACTTTCATCGTCAGCCTCATCGTACGCGTTCACTAACTCGCTCAGGAGAAAGGGGAATTACAACAAACACCATGGCCTGTAAATCCAGGACTATTCCCAACCATATTCAATTACGAAATACAGGAAAACTCGACCCGGGACATTCGGACTTGACGGACGGAAAGATCAGACATGCAACTTACCATCTATTTCCTCAGACAAAACATCAAGACGTTCTCACTTTGACACGACCCAAATAAACTAATGTCTTTAGGGTTGCCAGTGTCAACTAATAAAATTACCTTCGCTAACACTCGTTAATTAAAGTTTTTTTTTGAAACGTTAACACGTTGGGTACCATGTGAGTCACCGGTGAGCGCAGCGTGTCACCCACAGGGGCAATGTGAGTCACACACACACACACTATTGTCATTACCGTCAGTTTCTCAAGTTCCATGGTTGAGTGCAGTCGCTCGTGCGGTACTAAGGGGGTTTTTTTTGTGGAGCATATTTCATGTGAAAAATTTGTTGTGGTAAGTTTTTTCCGTTATATTTTATTCGATTCGTTCGTTTTTGTCTGTATTGATCTTGTGTTCACTGGTGACTCACAAAGTACAGAAATGATTTTTGCGTTTTTTTCCCAGTGTTTACTAGCGGAGTAAGCGTTTTTTTGGCTGGTAGCCAACGCGTTAATTTGAACCTGATAAAAAAAATCAGCACAAGAAAAATATTGTCATGTACCTAATATTTTTTTTGAAATTTTTAAATTACTCGTTGAAAATTTGAAAAATGTGGGTTATCAAGTTTTGATAAATTTTCACAAATTTTATAAGAAACTATAGTTGCGTGACCTAATCCATGAAACTGCTAAGAATTTCTTTTTTTGTAGAAAAGTTTTACAAATTATAACGATGTCAATAACATAATTTATTCCAAAATTCCCACAACACAGACATTACAGTCTTTTGTTCTAGTGGCTGTACTCGATTTAAGTATTTTCCAGATTTAAAAAACTTACAGTTAGATACCTTTCAAAAAATTGCAAAATCATGTGCGATATACCTAACCTTTAGCCAAATTATTATCTTATCAGTTTCTTAATCCATTCGTAGTTCTTCATATCAATTGAATAGGAGTTCTTGTACTTGAGATAATTATTTATATTTTATTTTATCTATTTAGTATTTAGGTGCATTTTTACTTGAATGCGGTGAATGTTCTGAATTTTTTTTTCATATTTAATTTGCAACCACTGAGCAATGTTATTATTGAGTAATAAATTGATTTAAATTCTAAAGAGGCCACTTTAAGATAAGTTCAATCATTCAAGTTTTATAAAAAGCCCACTGCACAACACTTATTCACATTAGTGCAAAATGAAATCTTTAATCGTTGTGTTCACAGTAACAGTCTTGTCCACTGGACATTTCTTGGTTACAGATGCAACGGATAACGTGCCAAGTAAGTTTCTATAGAGTAATTTGTTGTATAATTAAACATAAGGAAAGCTGCAATTGTTTTGGCCGTTCCAGAACTTAGCCTAGTTATTCACGAAAAACTAAACTACACAAAATTTCAAGTCTCTAGCTCAATCCTTTCGAAAATTATGGTGTTCAAAATTAGACGGGCAGATAGACGGATAGACAGACGGACAGACAGACGGACAGACAGACGGACAGACAGGCGGAAATCAAAACCTTTTGCATACCAAACACCCTGGTGTAATTCACTTTTGTGTCCGACGATTGGTTCGATGCGTTACAAACGGTATACTAAATCTAATATTAATCCTATATACCTCTCACATAGAGTATAAAAATTAAAGTTTTGGTAAAATTATTTCAGTTCCTCTACCACCCGGCAATGAGTGTGTGGATCCAAATGGGCACGACGATATTGGCTTGGCGCTACGAAAGTTTCTGAAATTGGTACCTTGGGGAAAGACAACTATATTGGTTTTGACTGCCCTTAGTGAGAATCCAGAAGTCAGGACGGCGATGGCCTATGTAACCTCTCCAGATTTTGTTGAAATTGTGAAAACTATGGACAATACGCCTGAATATAATGCCATCTTGACGTTTTTCTGCGATCAACTACATTTTGATGTTTATTACTATTTGAATGCGTTGAGCAGCCTTTTGGGTTATCCAAAAGTTACACCTGCACCTCCCCAGGCCCGGCAACGTCGATCTTCGAAGACGTTGAAGGACTTCCTACAGGATTTGGGCAAAATCCTTCCTCTGGATGAATTCAAGAAAACGTACGACGATTTAATGCAGAACGACGAGGCGTTTAAACGAGCAATGGAGAAAATTAGCTCCGAAGAATTCCGACGAGTTGGCGATGCAATTCAAGCACTCCCTCAGTATAAGGAATTAATGCAAAAATTACGTGATCTCAATATACCTGCTGATGATATTCTTAACGCCATTGAAGATTTTTTCCATTGGAGGCATTAAGTGTTTTCATTATCATTTTCAAAAATAAAAATCGTCATTTGTGTGTTGAAATTTGTTTTCTTATTATGTATTGAAAAATTGGCAAAATAAGAGATTGTGTTTATAAGGTAAAGTGCTAGTACCACGAATAGTTGGAGTCGATTTGTTTTTGACAATTTTGGATTTCGTAACGTTAGCAATTGACGATACATCGCCATAATATAAGGTTGGGAAAAAAGTACCGGACCTTTTTTAATCATGGTTGAAACGATTTTTTCATACTTAAAGTAACTTTTATTGACCCAAATATGTGTGGTTTCTGTGTGATTGACCACCCTCTGACGTATTTCTGGTAGAAGCATTACTCCATCGCTGTAGAACTTCCGGCGCTTTTTCGGTTGAAAAACTGAACCAACAAGCCTTTGTTGAAGCCAACTTTCCACCAGCAAGATAATCCTGCAGATTCTCGGAACAAATGGTACTCTGACAGTGCAAGGTCAGGACTATACGGTAGATGCATAAAAACTTCCCAACCAAACTATCTATCGATTTTTAGCGTGTCATAAGATATGTGTGTTGTCTGGCGTTGACGTTGTGGAATACAACGCATTACTTGTTGGTAAATTCTAACTGTTTTTTCTTAATTGCCAGGTTCAATCGCGCTAGTTGTTCGCAGTAGAGTACAGAATCCATCGTTTGACCAACCGATAACACTTCATGATTTACGATTCCCTTCTAGTCCCGCAAAACACACAGCATCAATTTCCTCGGCGTTAATCCTAGCTTTGTCACTGTCGGCGGAGGTTAACGTCGTTCCGACCAAAGATCTTTTTTGCACTATGTTGTCATGCGTGATCCATTTTTCATAGCATGTTACCAACCGCTTCAAAAATGGCTTGATTTGAATGCGTTTCAGTGGTGAATTGTAGATGGAAACGTGGAGATTTTTGGTTTAACCTCGCTTCAAATGATTCAAAACTGTTTTGTGGTCGATCTTAAGTTCCTTAGCGATATCACAACTGCGTACATCCCGGTATTGCTTAATTTTCGATGATAGGGCGATGTGCATCTTTGATATCAAAATTTCTCGCCCGAAAGCGGCTAAATCATCTCCCGATTGTTGTTGTTGATAGTTGACCACAAACAGCACACATTTTTTGAAAAGTCTGCACCGCATTTTTTCCTTTATCGTAGTAGCAAAATTACATTTGGTAAAAATCTTTAGATGTTCATACGCTCAAGACGCAATGTGTTGAACTTGGTCATAGAAAAATGATATCACGAAAGTGTAATAAATATTTCAAACTTCTTATCGAAACATTTTCATATGACAGATTAATATTGTGTAAATATCTTAAACTTTGATAACCCAAAAATAAAAAAAAGATTAACAACTGCTGGACTGTTGCAATCCATATAAATACCAGAGTGCGATTCACTCTTGCACCTTCATTAGTTCAAAATGAAGTACCTGGTAGCAATTTTAGTGGTTATCTGCGTTGGCTGTGCCTATTCAGCTTCAATTCCAATACTACATAAAGCCAGTAGTAGTCGGGGAATTAGTAAGTATACTACAAAAAATGTTCATTTATTTAAATAAGAAAATTACTAAAATTAGTTTCTTAAATAGTTCCTCCACCACCCGGTGACCAATGCATAAATCCAGAAGGTGGTGAAGGTGGTTTGGGCGGTGCGGTCAGAATATTGGTTGACATGCTGCCAGCAGAAGATTTAATCACGGTATTCCTAATTGCTATCAGTGAGAATGAAGAGGTTCAGAACGCCTTCGAGTACTTAAGTGGCCCTGAATTCATTAAAATTATCACTGTGATGAACAATAAAAAGGAATACATTGAGATTCTTGAGTACTTCTGCGAAGAACTTTATTTCGACGTTTACTACTATTTGAACTCGTTGGGTGAGATTATGGGATATCCGGCAGCCACACGGCCGCCTCAAGTTCAAGGTCATCGCCAACGCCGTAATACCAACAACACCCTTAAGGATTTCTTCAGAGATCTAATCGAACTTTTGCCGCTTGAAGAACTCAAAGCCATGTACAGTCATCTCTTGGAGACCGACGAATATCTAAAATTAGCAATGGAAAAAATTGGCTCCGATGAATTCCGTCTAATTGGTGATGCTATTCAGGCCATGCCCGAATATGAGGAATTAATGCAGAGGATGCGAGATCTCAACATACCAATTGATGAGATTTTGGACAGAATTATGGAGTTCTTCGGATGGTGTCCGAGAAAGTAAATTAAATAATGAGGTAGATAAACAGAAATAAATACACCTACACTACACGCATAGAAACATCAATATTGATTGTTTAATTTCTTCGATTAGAAGTATTTATACCCGTATGGTGAAACCAAAGGGTATATTAACTTTGCCTTACCGTTTGTAACGCCAAGATCCCGTCATCGCACAAAAAAATGAATTACACCAGTGTGTTTAGAATGATAAAAAAAGTTGAATTTAGCATGTCCGTCCGTCTGTCCGTCTGTCTGTCCGTCTGTCCGTCTGTCTGTCCGTCTGTCCGTCTGTCCGTCTGTCTGTGGCGCGGATTGCGGGCGCACGGATTGAGCTAGAGACTTGAAATTTTGCGTGGATCCGTTTTTCGTAAAATGCGAGGCTAAGTTCGTTAATGGGCAAAAATGGACCATTAGGGGGGGTACCCCCCATACGAACGAAATCGTTTTTTATGAATATCTCAAAAACGGAGCATCTTATCAAAAAAGTCCAAGAACAAAAGTTATTTAGGATATGATTCTACATAAAACGCTCATACATCAAAATCCGATTGGAATAAATTTAAAAAAATCTTATTGGAAAGTTTGACTTCAAAGTGGAATTTTGGTATAACTGTTCGAATTTTGATACGAATATCACCATACGGGTCTCCAATGATTGCCAGATTGGCAATTATAGCTTTTGTTTTTCAAATAGGAAACAGTTTGACTTGTTTGTTTGCTGTTTTTGTACGTAGTTACCAATTAACAGCATGAAAATTAAAGATAACACACATTTAATTTAACAAGTATTTTTTTGCACAAAAACCAAGAAATAACTCGAAAACTTTTGAAAAAATCGTAAGGCCTTCAGGACTTTCATTTCGAATACTGAAATTCCAGTACCATATTTGAGATCAGTAACTCCTAAAACCCTGTAATGCCAGTTTTCCAAGGAAAAATGGGAAAAATGATATTTTCGTTAAATGATCTTTCGTTTCGAATTTTGAAAAACCGTTTCTTAGCGAGCACCTATAAGGTAAGACGAATCGTTGTGCAAAATTTCATGCCAATCGGTTCAATAGTTCGGGAGATACTGTGATCAGTGAGTGAGTGATTGAGCCAGTGTTATTTGGCTTCTATGTTTTGTATATCTAGTTGTAATATTTAACTACACGGAAAAATATTTTTCAACATTTCAATTTCGAAATTATGTTTATAAAACACATCCTAAGAAAAATGTCCGTACATTCTCATTATTTCCTGCGTTTTTTTTTACATAATTGCACTACTAAAAATTTGTCTGAACTCTGAAGTCGTTTTTACAGAAAATTTAGTAAAAATTGTAAACAGAGTTTTTGTTCATCAAAAATTAAAGTAAAAATTACAAACAGTTGACACACACATAATATTTTAACAAACAATTTTCGTACATTGGAAATTGAGAAAAGTTGTAACAATTGGAAAATTCAATTTAAAATATTTTCCACCATCCAGATTATTATTTGATCCAAAAAAATGAAGTTTTCATGAAGTTTTCATTTTTTCTGGATCAAATAATAATCTGGATGCCACTCAGTTAAACCAATAAATTTTCCGCTTAAAAGTAATAAAAATTTATAGTTGATTTAGCAATCACCAAGCGCAGAAATAAAAGGTAAAAAAAAGTGTTTTTTCTTCACGCCTCTCAAACAAATTGGGTTTCATTCTCACATGTTTTAATTGTATTAAATACTGGGAACGAATCGTGGAAAATAAGCACGAAATTAAATAGATTAAAATTAGTAAAGGCTAACATCGGACCAGCTCATATGGTGTGCAATTTTAATTTATTCAATGAATGTTGGAGTTTTATTTCCCACATTTGTATTCAACTTGAATTTTCTATTTTCTCCATTGTTTTTTTTTCTATATTCAATTTTGGATGCGCATTTTATGGCAGCACGCATGGTCGCTCGTAGGAATTTCTCCAGGGGGATGCCAAAAGATCTTTTATTTGTAGGGTGACCATAACTCTTTTGGGTCAGTTCGGGCCAAAATTAACGAGAAATTTCGTGAGGAAAATGGAACTTAATTTAGATTAAAACCAAAAATTCTGCCTGCGGCTCAATATTTTAAACAGTATTCTGCGCAGTTAATTAAATCAAGAAATACACAGTCCCAAGCAAAAAATAACTCAAATTTTCGCACTCTGTACATTCTTTTAATATTCGCCACGGAAGTTGTAAATAAAAATAGCAATAAAGAGAAATGCACCTCAGGAAATATTTTTTGAGATAAGGCATCTTTTGTGGAAAATTATTGAAAAAATGTACCTACCCCGCGGGGGGTTCTTGGCCCTACTTACGGGCGCCCATGGCATCACGTGAACATCACTATTATATTGAAAATGTTGCATATTTTGTTTGACTTTACGAGTATCTTTTTGTTGAACGTAAAATTTCTCTGAAATGTTTTTAGCGAAGAAAAAAATTTCTATTGAAAATAAATTTATTAGATATTCGTTTTCAGAATCACTGTGTTGTCGAAAAATTTATATACCCACTATTCGATGAAACGAGATAAGATACTTCGCTTGTTTTCAGAGGAAATAAATTTTACTTTGATTTTTAGATAAGTGAAAAAAGTACAGATATTTCTCTATACATTCTGAAGCATCTCTTCAGAGGGTGCACATTACAATATACTGTGGAGTACAATTCCAATATCTCACTAAAATATTAAATCTGTGAGTTGAATCATGATTGTGTCTTAGCCCTTAACATATTTTTTATAAAACATGAGAAAAGCTACATTTGCCAAGGGCGAATCGTCAAATACTCTATGTGAGGGCAGACAAAATGTTTATGAAAAAAAAAATCAATTCGTATGGGAGAGGGGGGAAAGGAGTGGTTTGTTTGGATTTTGGTTCCATTTTAGAATATGACACATTTTAGAATATGAAATATGAAATGTTTTCGAGAAAAAAAAGTATTCCATTTGTGTGGGGGAGGATGGAAGGGGTGTTGCAGCTGAATTTAGATAATTTATGTAAAATCATATACGACTTACCGTCTTCGAGAAAATTGTAAAAAACTCTTTCGTTTGTATTGAGGAGAGGGGAAGGAATAGTCCAAATTTCGCCCGTTCAAGAAATTAGCCTAGTGATTCACCAAAAACGTAACTGTACCTACAAAATTTCAAGTCTCTAGCTCAGTCCTTTCGAAATTTAGGGTGTTGACGGACGGACAGACGGACTGACAGACAGACAGACCGACAGACCGACAGGCAGACGGACAGACAGACGGACATACAAACGAACAGACAGACGGACAGACAGACGGACAGACAGACAGACAGACAAACGGACAGACAGATGGATAGACAGACGGACAGATAGATGGACAGACAGACGGACAGACAGACAGACAGACAGACAGACAGACGGACAGACAGACGGACATACAAACGAACAGACAGACGGACAGACAGACGGACAGACAGACAGACAGACAGACAAACGGACAGACAGATGGACAGACAGACGGACAGACAAACGGACAGACAGACGAACGAACATGCGAAAATCAAAATGTTTTGTCATCCCTAACTCCCTGGTGTAGTTCATTTATGCGTCCGATGATTGGTTCGATGCATTTCAAACGGTATACTAAATCTAATTTACTCCTGTATGATAAAGAGTATAAAAAGTACAATAGTATACACTTCCTTTCACGCAAAACAAACAAACA
Organism: Chrysopilus asiliformis; assembly: GCA_964034945.1. NCBI lineage: Eukaryota > Metazoa > Arthropoda > Insecta > Diptera > Rhagionidae > Chrysopilus > Chrysopilus asiliformis. The sequence goes on from OZ035960.1 coordinate 13,934,155, forward strand.
CAAAAAACAAACTTTTTTTTCCTCTTCTAGTAAAAAGTCAGGTCTGAAGGGATTAAATCTGTCAGGATATAGCCACAATGTGTTTCTAGGTCACTGAAGGATATTATTATATCTACTATTAATTGCTTATATTCAAAACAAATTTACTTTCTAAATTAAAAAAAACTTTTCCTGATTATAATTTTACACTGGCGTTCCGTTCGTATTTTATTTAAAACATTTTTTTATTACATATAAATAATTTCGTTTTGCGAAAATTATGGTGAAACTTTAATTAGGCCCCCGTTTCTATCTTTGTAGGTACTAAAGTTTTCTCAGAATATATAAGGAGCAAAGCGTAATTCTTAATAAGCAATGCAGTCCCTAAAAATACTCCAAATTAACAAAGCTGAAAATCTTTATTGCGAGATTTCATTCAAAAGCGACACCCTAAAGTGAAATTTTCACTTTGGTGTAACCGTGGCTTATCATCTTTTTTGAGTTTTTTTGGGTCGTTTGCAATAAAGTTGTGAAACGGAATCCGCAGCCATAGGCTCTCGTTGCTGCCATAAAATTAACTGCTTACATACATCTTAAATATTTTCTGAAAAACAAATTTCCTCCAGCTGAAAATTTTGCACATAAAAGACTTTTCCTCTCCATATTGCATCGGTTTAGTACTCGTATATCAAGGATAATGCGTACCTAAATCTGACTAAGGACAAACTTTCTACTGTGTGTTTCTGTGTGTGTGTGTATGATATTATGAACATTATTTTCAGTAAATTTTGCTAGTGTGTATTTGTAATAATTTCCCAGCCGAGTTTTTCAATGTTCTTAGTATAGAATGGTTTTAATTAGTTTACATGAAATTTAATCGATTCACAAATTTTCATTAAAATGGAAGCCAAATCTCTGTAAAAAGGATTAAATTCGATATGCACATATTAGTTTGGCTAAATTAATCCTGACTTATGAAAGAAACTATTATATAATATTTTACTAGTAACTACTATAAGTAAACACAGTAAATATTAGACAACTAATGCCAACAAAGTGAAGCTATTTTGAATAAACAATACTAGAAAAGTTTTGCTTCCATTTAGAAGTGAGTACTCTTATTAATTAAAACTAGTTGAAAGCATTTAAAATAGTTGAAAAGTTTGAAACTTTTGCTGCTTTCGAGCGTTCGGCTAGGGATGAAATTGTCTTTTTATTTTATTTAAAATCACATTAGGCGATTATTTATAACCATTCAATATAATAAGTGACAAATTTTTTATTTGGCCATATTTTTGGCAAGAAACGCTCATTATTGCGACACAAACATATTCTCTGATCACTTGCCAAATGTTAAGATCTAAATTAAAATTTATAGTTTCAGATAACCAGAAGTCATTGAAAAACTTCCTTGAATCTAACAAGCGTTTTTCTGGGAAAAAATAATCACAATAATATTATGCAAAAATTTGTGAAATTCACTTTCTAGCATTGCAGATTTATCGGCTTTAAGATTTGTAAAATTTCTTTTCTACTTAAATTTATTTTCTACTAATGGACCTCCCACTCCCCCCGCCCACAATATGCTGCGTAAATCGAGCTATGAAAAGCTTGTAAAGATATCGGGTCTTTCAATAAGGACATAACAATTTTGTATTTAAATAAAACACAGAATAATTGAGATATCGGGCTGAAATTTATTCCAGGTGTAGTAGACATGTTACATTTAAGTATGAAATTCGATGTCGGTCATATGGCCACCGCGAGCACGTTTGCATTGATTCTTTGGAGCCAATTTTCCGCCACTCTTCCACACATATCGGCCAGAACGTTGGCAATTTCGCGTTCGATATTGTTCCTGAGCTCTTCTAACGTTGTTGGCTTGTTGGCACAATCCAACGACTTAACATAACCCTATAAAAACAAATCTAATGGCGTTAAATCGCATGAGCGAGGTGGCCATTCGACCGGACCATTTGTCGAGATTACACGATTACCGAACTTCTCCTTCAATAGATCAATTATTTGACCAGTGGCCTATTTCACCAACTTACAAATTTGTATTTACAAGTTTTTTTCAAGTGATTATTAACAAAACTTGTAAATTCTTGGCTTATTTTGCTTTAGTACTTTGTAATTGTAATTTTTAGTTTGGTGAAATAGGCCACAGCTGTGTGGCATTGCTCCTTCGTGAACTTCACCATGATAAAAATATAAACATTGACTGACGTTTTACCATTGCCAGATCATAAAAAAAAATTTTTTTGTTATGTACTTATTGAAAGACCCTTTATATGACGGGAACAGCACACATCAGCTTTAAAAAATCCGAAATATCCCTAAAAAACCCACAACTTTTATTTTCACCGTACTGTAAGATTTTAAATGGTTCTGAAATTATGAAATTTTATGACAATGGAAAATATTTTCAAAATATGGTCATTGAGTTTTGAAAGGCATGAAATTCCGTCAATATTGCTTTTAATCAGTCAACCTCAGATTTATTAAAGGCAAAAATGAACAAAGAGCAGTGTTTCTATTATTTATTATTAATTATCTCTGGCCAGATTGGAAACTAAAAACAAGATACGAAATAATTAAATTGGTTTAAATACTGATTATGTTGGTGTTATCGGAATTTCGTTCGTCAGCAATTGTCTGAATTTTGATTTTTGAATTTTCATTAAAATTGATTTTATATTTCATACAGGAATTCGGATTAATGCATTAAAAATTTAAAATAATAATAAAAAAAGAAAACAAATTAATAAAATGTAATTTTTTTCATTCAAAAAATTCATTAATTATATTGAAATTAACAACGAAATTTTCCTGATATTATTCTATAAGGAAGAAATAAATATATACACATCATTATTCATCATAAAATTCATTCAATGTAAAAAAATCACCCTAAAATTTTTTATATGCTTACCATTTAATAATTGCAAATTCTTTTAGGAGTTCTCCGTTTAGATATCTCAGCCGAAAAGTTTTTTATGAATCTTTTTATATCAAGACAAATCGTGACCTTTAATCCTTTGTAGAAACACGACGGATTCTCAGTTAATAAATTTGTGAGGGAATTCCTACGCGCACATTAATAAAATTTGTAATTTGTGTAATTACTTCGGGATATTTACATTTCGATTCACTTCAATGTACAATTTTAATCTAGAAGTACGAATCTCCCTTCCAATACAAGGTCGCAGTTTCTTTTCGCAGTAATTCCTTTGAACTGTTTTTGTCGTATTATTAATATCGTTTGAAATTCTGTTTTTTATTTAAATTCTTTCTTTTTATTTCCCAATAATTAAAAGAAATTGTCTAATTTAGATGGGACTCATGAAATTTCCATATAATTTATATACATGTCAATTCTGGGGAAGCCTAAGTTCTTGACGGACCGTAGTGTCTTGGAGAAAGTGAGTGTGACATGTCGCTACGTTTCCTCTTTTAATACATTCTCTATTGTAAAACATAAGAGCCAGGGGCCAGTCGTTTAATACTTTATATGAGGACGAACAAGATTTTCATTAAAAAACGATTTGTATAGGAGAGCGACGAGAAGGAATTGTCCAGTTAAATTCTGAAGTATGGAAGAGTTATCTGAAATCATATTCTAAACAAATTTTGTCCTTATGAAGTACTCTATGTGACTAACAGTTTTCGAGAAAATTCCGAAAACCTATTTCATTTGTATGGCGGAGGGAAAAGAAATGGTCCGATTTTAACGTTCAAGAACTTATCCTTGCAATTTACGAAAAACGCAACAAAGTATACAAAATTTCAAGTCTCTAGCTCAATCCTTTCCAAAGTGATGGTAGTCAGGGACTGATAGACGGACATATAGATAGACAGATAGGCAGATAGGCAGACAGACAGACAAACAGGCAGATAGAAAGGCAGAAGGAGGGATATGCGAAAATAAAAATCTTTTGTCATCCCTAACACCATGGTGTAGTTCATTTTTGTGTCCGACGATTGGTTTGATGCGTTACAAACGGTATACACGCTATATTCAAAAAATGTCAAATAAAATTAAAAAAAAAATTTAGTAAACAAGTATCTTTAATAATACAGTGTCATTTCTGTGATATACTGCCGCTGCGCGTTCTCGTTAGACGACCGTCTAAAGCCTAAACCACAATTACGCTTGCGTGCGTGCGGCACCCACGCGGTGAAAGTAAAAACTATACATTTATATGAGTGAATGAATAATTGCGCGTTGCTCAGACGCGTTGCCGCGTCCGTGCCGCGTAGAGTAGGCTCAGTCTCTACTTTTAGACGCGGTCACAACTACTAGATGCCAGAACTAAATAATGCCGCACGCACGCACGCGTAATTGTGGTTTAGGCTTAAGCTTGCTAGAGCCAGTCGTCCCTTACCGACTATTCTACAACGCCTGCTCTTTCTCACAGGGCGCGTTTAGAGGGGTGCTAAGTTGGTAGTTTTTTCAACTAGCGCTTGCATAAATGCGCTCTACTTCGCATTTTTGCAAGCTACTGCCTGCAGCTAGCAGTGGTATTTTGGCACTGTGGATTTTATTTCTGTTTTTCTAATCCTTTGTGGCCTTTTCATGCTATAGATTGCAAAAATTGTAAATAAATGCTAAAAATTGGCAGTCCACATAATATACACTTCTAGTTTAGCACTGTGAGATTGGCAGTGCCAAGTTAGCTCTGTCTAAACGTACCCACTGACGCTTCGAGTATTTGTCTAGTCAAAGCGGTGAGTTATTTCTCCCAGCAATCAAAACTGGTAGTTTTTTTTCACCCAGATGCTGTACATCCAAATGCTGTTTCACCCAAATGAGAACGATTCAGAATAAATGATATTTGATTTTAATCTGGCAACACTGGCATGGTGACATTTAACCAATTTCCTCAAAATTCCGACTTTGAATGTTTAACTATGTAGGCAGAATATTTCAAAGGATGTTTACCTTAAGGATATGAGTTAATGGTTGGCTAGAAGACAACTTAGTTAAAGGTCTCTGAGCACAGACGCGCGCCGCGTTGGCAAGAACGCTGAATGGTGCCGAAGTGACAATTCGAATTTTTAAACTAGTATTTCAGCTTGCATCCAAATAGATTTAAGTAGAAACAAGCAAGAAATAAATAAGTCGAAATTAATTTCCTTGCCAGCTCCCATATTGGTTTGTACGCGTTTTAAAAACTGAAATTACCAATTTAGCACCATTCGACATGCTTTCCAACGCGGTGCTTTTAACCCATTTTTTGATGCCATATGGCATCATGCTAAAAAATTTGAATTGTCTTATTATTTATTTATTTTCAACACTCTATTCTCATTCAGTGCACCTTTAAGTGCATTTGTGACCCAATTTTGATTTTTTGAGTAAAAAGCTGGACTACAGTGGACGTATTTGTAAAAAATAAAAATTTTTAATTTTTTTTTTGTTTTAAATGAATACTAATAGCTCAAACATCATTAATTTGTATAGAGAGAATCTTTAACCCCCATAGAAAAAAACATGTACCGAACGGGTTAATATACAAGTTAGTGCATAATTCGGGTTTTGGGATTGAAAAAATTTTTATTCTTGGAAATAGTGTTTTTGCAAAATCATATAGGAAAGAAAAGATTATACTGACATTCGCTCAAAACTTCTACTTTGGGAAGGTTATTTATAGGATTTCATTTGAACTTGTTTGACGAGTCATTTCTCATACATTTTCCTTGGAAATAAGTGAAAAGGTTAAAAGTTTAACTTAATTTTCATGGCAAATCGGGTAACACTTTGAATTTATAAATATTTTCAAGCAGCTGTGTTGAATAACTTCTTAAATTTGAAGAGGGTTTACAGACAAAAAGATATTTACGAAAATCGTTTTTATTGGAATGAGAATTGTTGTTTCTTACATTGCTGCTGAACAATTGGAAATTTAATTGAAACAACTTTCAGTTTTTGTTTAAATCATTATAATTTATGAAGCGGATTCCCGAAATTTGAATAAATCTTTCTAAAAGTACTTATTTTTTGCGGAATATGGGAAATACGATTAAATAAATTCATCTGAATTACAAGATTTTAGTCCAAAAAAAACTGAATTGTCTTTTACTGATCTCAAACTTTCCGACAGTAGTGTATGGCAAGGATACATCCAATATCTGAGCCCTACTCCTACATATTTGCAAAATCATTCCAACAGCAGTTAACAAAAATCTGCGAAAGATTTTAATTACGATTTCAGAATTTCGGATCGAAACGTCACAAAAGCATTCCTTTAGTGCTGGAATCGTAATTAAAATTTTAATTAATTTTCATTTAAAATATAGAGTTTAGTATAGAGATTTAATATTATAACCATTTGTATCTCAAATGTTTAGAACGTTTATTGAAAATGTATTTCACACATGTACAATTATTTCAAAACTAATTTACTAAAATTGGTACTTACTCATTTGCCACTACATTCCATTGGAAATATTTTAAACGAAAAACTAATTAGAGTAAAATTTTGTGGCATGTCTGAAAATTGAATTAGTATCAATGTTATAAATATAAGAGTCCAATACTTTATTAGATAAAAATTCAATCAGTGATTATCACTTTTATAAATAATTTAAATTTATGTATGAACTACATACATTTTAAAATAATTAAATGTTTAAAATCCTTGCCGAAAATAAATGGCTGGAAATTAATTTATGAGTAATGCTTACAGATTTATCGTTATTGTAAAATTTTCCACTCAGAAATTTATTTTTCAATAAATTTTACACAATTACTAGAATATGGACCTGTGGTTATCGGGTTAAAGTATTTTGTATACGTTTTAGAAATAACAGAAAAAAATTCAGATGTCACTTTGTTAACAACTTTTGAGAAATTTCTAAACTTCCAGCAGCCTCCAAAATCGTCTAATGATACAAAAATCTGAAAATCAAGGATATTCATGTGATCCTTATAGAACTTTGATCCAGATGAAACCTAGCGCAATCGCTTTTTCGTTATTGAAAATATTTTCGAGAAAAAAAATGTACGAATTCAAAAAAAATTCACGCTTGTTTTTAAATTGCCGATTAAAGGTCCAACCAAAGTCCTTCCGATCCGTTCCGTTTCGGTAAGCTGTCAAAGTTAAACATACGACCAACAACGTTGCTACCCATAGTCTGCGAAACGGAGCGGAACGTAACGAAAGAGTTCGCAGAAATCCATCTCAAACGGATTGCATAACCTCAAACCCTAAACTTGACACGTGCACATAACCTAATATATTCATATATTTGAATTATTATATTTTAAATTACAAAAAAAACCAGAACTGACTTTTTACTTCAATATTGCTTATTTAACAATATTTTCAACTTCGATCAACAAAAGACACAATCAAAACAGTGGTTGAAATGTCAGATTCCGATACGGAGCGGTCGTACTATAGGCAGGTCTTCATTCGATACGTTTTTACGGAAACAAAACGGATCGGAAAGACTTTGGTTGGGCCTTAAGTTCCCTGATATACAGGTTCTCTACTCATTGAGTATAAGCTCTCTATTCATTATTATCTATGGAAATTTATTTTATGCGGTTACTTGGAGTTTTTCAAAGCATATATATAAAATCAGGGTATTCACAGTCGTCTTTTAAATTGCGGGTAAATTTACCGCTCGGTAATTCAGTCAAATTTAACAGATTTTTACCGAGACGGTAACTTGATTCATATAAAAATGAATTACCGGATTCGGTAATTGTATACATGCCTTGAGTCGTGTTTTCCGGCCCGGTTATTCGGTATCAAGAATCAACAGCGGGTCGCGCTAGTAATGTTTTTAGTTGTCAAATTTTCTCGCTTTTTTGGTTTTTTGTTAATCTCATCGGACTGATGCAAATTTTTTCAATTTTGATAGCCGTTGCCACAATAGAAATTCAAAAGAATACATCAAACATGGATTTAAAGGTATGTGACATATTTTACAATCAAATTCGCAGTTCATGATTTGGTCACATATCAAATAAAAGCGCTGTTCTCAAATCTGTGCTGTGGGATGTTCACAGCAGAATGTTTTCAGTCTTTTAATATTACCGAAAATACCGAATACCGAAAATTAAAAGAGGATTGTGAATACCCTCATAGAAAAGTCGCGAGATTTTGATTTTTTTTACAAATCTAGAAAACAGTAGCTTTCGATTAACCCATTTGTGGACACAACCCGATTTCGACGTAATTTTTTGATACCCGATTTATGGCGAGCTATTGCGACCTAAAACAAGGGTTTTTTTTGTTAAATTAGCAAATGTTCTTGTTCATAAAGACATGCTGATGCAAAAATGCACCAGTAGCCAGAAATGGATTAAATAAATGAATCATTCAAATCGGCCCGGCAGAACTCCATAACTAATGCTGCAAACAAAATGAATACGATGAGCTATGCGTTGCGATGTCCGATGTTGTTGTAAACGACGGATGAACATACATAGTGTGTATTTCAATCTAGACGACGTCTGTCAGGTGTGAACTTTATAAGGTTTCATTTGATATGACTTGAGAAGGCCATTTCTATCATTTGTAACCGAAAATATCCTCAAGATGAGTGAAAAATCACACTTGCTAACACTTCAGAATGAAATTTCATGAGATTTGTGCTATTTACAGCATTTATGTTACCCGTCACGTTACTGTATCGGTTCACAGATGCCGTCACTACATATGTCAACTGCTAACGTAACGGGTAACATAGATGTTGGTTGGTATGTAAATTTGTTGTTGCGTTCAGTAGGGACGAGAAATTGTTACGATCCCTCAATTGAGGAGTCCTAGACCTACTTTGGGAGCACTGATAGTTCCCTTGCCAATTTGGAACGAAGTAAATTGATGCTAAAAGTGTAGTAAATGAAGTAATAGCAAAAATTCGATAATTAACAGATATGCAAACCGGATTTTTGAACCGTGACAAAACCCATTGAAATTTTGAGGAACCCAAACCAGAACGAAATCTGAAATTTTCTCTGGTAAGTAAAGAAATACAACAACAACAATAGGACTTTTCAAATATCTGGAAAACACTGTAGTATTTCAATCAAGTAAAGCGGCCCTTACACGTTCAATCTTGCAGTCAATCATCGCATGCTGTGACAGCATTTTGAACGTCTATGGTGATGCTGTCATGCAAAATTCCATGATTGTCAGCATGCTGGCCAAAATCAAAATCATTTTGATATTTTCGAGGGACCTTTGTTAATGACAGCATGCTTGAACGTGTATGGCGAAGCTGTCAATCATTTCGTGATTTCAGAGGGATTTTTAGTAGTGAAAAGATGTCGCATATCAAAGACAAAGTTTTTTGGGAATCCAAGTTATATAGACAAAGAAGTGAGTTGTGGATGACGAAAAGCGAAAAATATAAGGACAAACATTTTTTATAATGATATTTGTGCTGTTTGCTGTCGGTTTGGCTATTTCGAATTAACTGATGCTTGCGTCCATGATTGAGCGTCTAGTGCAAATAAGGTTTTTGCTGTGACAGCATGATTGACTGGAAGATTGACGGTCTACGGGCCGCTTAACACATGTAATTCAAATTTTTTTTGCGAAAATTTCCTATAACTTTTTGCACTAAATTAAGTCTATTTCACATATCATTTAGTCAGAAGTAAATTTTTGAAAAGCGCAATATGTTGCTTTGATCAAAGTAAAGAAACCATCACAGTTTGGGATGCACTACCATAGATATATACAATATATGCCTATTGGAATTTCTCGGCTTATAAGGTCTGCAAAAACAACAAAATTATATTATTTTTGCGGATGTTTTCACATCCAAATTTCTCCCCAACAGGTCGGACATGTCTGCCCTGAAAACCCATCAGGAGCCTGTTTCTGGTATGGAAAGCTGGCTCACCGTCATCAGAGCATGTGAAAACATCCGCAAAAATAATATAATTTTGTTGTTTTTGCAGACCTTATAAGCCGAGAAATTCCAATAGGATTCGGTGCTAAAAGGTCGAGTATAGGCCATGAATCAGAAATGGTTCAATGGTTAAACGCTGAATAGTATACAATATATGTATAGTTCCCTCTTTTACTTACCTTAATATATGTATTAATCTTGCAATAAGTTGTATTCTAGCAAAATATATTTAAAAAAAATTATTTCAACCATTTTGATTTATTTGATCAAATTTACAAATTCTTTAACTACATCAAATATTATATGTATTTATGTTTTCAATTCACTTAAAAACTACATTTAATTGAATGTTTTATAGAAATTTAAAATTCCTGGAATTAACTATAATTTTATATGAAAATTTCTTTAAAAAATAAAGCTCTCAATAATTTTGAAAATATATTTATACTTTTTGCCAAATTTTTATACACGCTAAATCATTTTAGATTAGCTTAACTACCTAAACTTAATTTAGTTTAAAGTTCTTCATTTAATTTACAAATTTATCACAGAAATTCAATTTAAATTTACATTGGAGTTGTTTTATATACAGAGCAATAATTCAGTTTTTTCTCATGTCTATTTAAAATATTTCATTAAATTATGATAGAAATGTATTCCTAATACTATAAAAACTCTTTTCAAATTCCAGATATCTGTAAATATTTATATTTTTTTTTTCTTATTCGTTGATCATATTCGTTTATTTATGGTGAAAACTTAACCGATTGTGTGGAAAATTGTAGTTTTTTTTAAAAGGTGAGTGTAAAAAATAAAATTATTTTTAAACAAACTTTTTCCATTGTCAAAAGAAATTTAAAAACCAAAGTTCTATGAATAAAATTCTGCCGAATTCGGTTCCTGTTAAACCATTTTCGATATTGTCAACTCTTATGTAACCAACAATGTTCCAATTGACTGAACGTCATAAGTGTCCTTGCAAAGTTTGTTATTCCGATGAAAGTACTTCAGTATTCCTCTCTAGATATGGAGTACGAGTAGGTTAAAAGGAACGTAAACAACCTTTTGTGGTTGATGTTAAACATCCATGTCGATTCTTTTATTTTCTTTATTTTTCTGTCTTATTTCTAAGATTTTTCACCCAATTCAAAGGATTACATTGAATAGGAAAATGGAAATTTTCAGCATCGATCGTATCATCGGAAACGTTGCCAATGTGGGAATTGAGTCCCACTGTGTTTGTTTGTTTGTTTTTTTCTCTGGTCACCATTGGATTCTTTAACGATATTTTTTCGCCCGATTTGTTTCTTAGTATTTTCTTCTGAATTCAAACGATACAATTGAAATGTAAATTTAACTGTATGTTTTTCGGTTGGTTTCTACATTTTGCCGAATTTCAAATCACATATTTTTCTCTAAGTGGAATATGTAAAAGTTCTTGGAATCGATATTTTACTGATGTAAAATTTTATACATTTATATTTGTCCTATGTTAAAGCTTTAAGAAATAAAAAAAAAGTAGTATATTATGTAATATTAAATCGGCTACGTATTTATAGAGGAAGCAAAGTACCGGTACATGAAAACATTGTCATGGTTGAAATCAAGGACATTTCTGTTAAGCGTACTATCAGCACGTCATATGAAAATTTATTTCAATGTCTTTTCTACTTTCCGACTAGCATCGTTTTAGATGATTCTCATACAGCACAGCATAACCAAAATCTTCCTTGTTGGAAGAATAAAAGAAGGATTTACTAGTCTTATCTCTCAACACTTGGGTAAATGTGATAAATTTTTATTTTATGGAAATAAAAACGGTAGGTACAATTTAAAGGAAATGTTACCTGATACCAGTCCAATTACCATGGAAAATAAATTTCAAAAGTCATTGTGGTGAAAAGATTTAAGGACATTAATATTTATAAACTTTTTATATTGGGGAAAATATGGGCTCATAATAAAATGCCATACCGAAAGGAAATACCGAAAGATGAAATGTTACTGAAAAAAAGTTTAACTACTTAAAATTTCAAATTTTTTCTTAGGAGCTGTTTATGAAATACGTCACGCTAGTTTTAAGCAATTCGGACCACCCTCCCCCCCCCCCCCCCCCCCCCCCCCGTCCAATTTTTCGGAAAATTTCTTAGGCAATATGGCACGGTAAAGAATAACGCCATTGACGCACTTGCGACATCACGTTTAACAGTGAAGATTTACTATGTTGCCGAATAACACACTCCCAAATTTTAAATAATAATTAAATCATAATATTAAGAATATTTCTTAATTCCAAAAATCAAAAAGAAGAAAAAACCTAGAACGAACCAATTTACATAACTTTAACACTCTAACTGCCACGTCAGTCAAAAAGACCTGACACCTAACTGTACAAAACGGCCACAATGAAAATTATTAAAGTGTTCACTGCAACCGCAACAATTTTTTGTAGTTGCACACATTTTATGGTAATAAAATAACATTTAGGTATAATTTTGTTTCAATTTTTTTTCTCTTAGTGCCTTTTTGACTGACAACTAAATATTCGAAAAAGGCTTAAAACTATCGTGGCAGTTAGAGTGTTAAAATAACAAAATTTTGTTACAATTTCTCACGCATTAGCCACCATTTATTCAACATTTTCTCGAAAATATTTTCTATTCTTTTAGAAATAGAAATTAACAATTTTAATATTATTTTTTTTGAATGAATAAATGCGATTAGGAGCCATGCAAGGTAGCAATTTTTGTTCAACTTAAATTCTTTAAGTCCCAGAATTTTGATGGTTTAAGTAGGCTAACCACAACTTAATTTTTTTAAAGATTTGTACAAGAAAATGGTCCTAAGTGGCTTGGTATAGGTTAAATTTTATATTTTTATTTAAAAAAGTAATTTTCAAGACCATCTTTGGTTGAATTTCGTTGATTCTTGCATTTTTTTGGTTATGTAAACCCAATAAGAAATTTCAAATAGCATTTTAAACATTTAACATCTAAAGGTATTATCAAAGATTAGATAAATAAAGATAAGAGTCCGAGAACAAATGCTGGGTCCCAAAAAAATCAGACAGAGGAAATGGAAACTTTAGTATGCCTTGCAAAATGATTATTTTCCTTTATTTTGACTCACAACTGCCAAAAAATCAATTAAAACACTACAGTATTTTCCATACATTTTAAAATTCTGTTGTTTCTTATCTTTAGTTATCTAATCTTTGGTATTGTCTCACATAATTTGAAATGGTCTCAAAAATGGAGCTTAAAATAGTAAATATCTTTTCGATTCAATTGCAATCGAAGAAAATGCAATACATGACTTTTCGCGCAGTTTTCATGTCAATTGCAATTTCTCTGTCCTACTGATATATGTATCTGTAGTTTTTCTTCAGTTTCACAATTTTTAGCCCATTTGAACTTATGTGGGATAATACCTTAAAGATCAAACGTTTTTTAGATTTTTTTATTTCAATACTTGTTCATAAATACTTGTCTAAATTTTTCATTAAAACCAAACATTTTTGATATTAATTTTTATGAAAAAAAAAAACAAACTCTCAAAAATAAAATATTGCTTAAATTAAACGATTTGTAGTTATTATATCTGATATTTCCTCTTGTTTTACAATTTAAACAACGCTTTGTGTTGATTTTATTGAAGGTCACATTGATTTTTATTAAAGTCACCTATACATTCTCGTTTTTCAGACAGCTGATTCCACATGAATTTCAGGTACTTCTATGAAACTGTTTCCTTGATTTTCACCTCGATTGTGTCCTTCAGCCTTTCCACTGGAAGATTCAGGGTCTGAAATACAGCAGCCATCTTTGTTTTGTGAATCCAAGGAAATGGATGCGGTGCGATATAGTCACCGATTAAGACGACATTTTTTACACACAAGAAGAAGTAGAACAGTTATATAACGGCATCACAGTTGGTTTCCTACATGAGTTGAATCGGTCGGTAAAGAATGATTCTATTGAGATAATGAAAACTTGAATTTTGGCTTGCTGTTAGTAGTTCACGCCGTTTATGTTCTGTTATGTACTGTTATGTTGTCACAATTTTTCAGTTTGTCTGTTATTCTGTACAAATTTCGTTTATTAAACCCTTACTGTGTTGCAATATCCCCAAAAACTTTTTTTTTGCTAGGTTAGAGTGAAAAGTGGAACGTTTAAGGCAAAAACAATAAAGTATTTTCATGGAAAATTTCTGCTTTGCCGTTTTTTTGATAGCAAGTGTCCGAAACTGATGTTTCTCAAGTTTTACAATTTAAGTTTCCAAATATCGTATAGAGTTCACAACACTTGCATGTTTTTTTTTTTGATTTTTTGAGACATTTCAAAGAAAATCCGGAAAAATATGTTATCCAAAAAACTTGAACTCCATTTTTGGCGGTACTCTCAAAACTGATACCGCGACATTTATTCTCATATAGGAACCATTTTCAGAGATCGAATTTATTCCTGCGATTTTGTATAGAAAAATTTCAGTGGAGACTATTTTGGCAAAAGCTACTAGAATTTGGTGTCGTTGCACGAACATTTAAATTCCGGTAAAAATTGCAAATGTAAACGATTCCTTAGTTTAGCCGAAATTTTTGTTTAATTGCTACATTTCCTCAAAACATTCATGAATTTTGATTTAGAATCATAAAAACAACTAGAATTTTCTAGTGTTTCCTTGGGACAATTTCATTTTATAAGTAAATAACTGTTGTGGGAATATTGTTTCACAGACGAGTTTAATAAACAATTTTCGGATTCGTAATTATGTGGAATGGTTTATGTAAATGTTTTATATGAGAAAATGAGTAATGAAAATGGTACACATTCTAACACAAAAGCAAAACACAGGAACTGCGTGTAAAGTAAAAAAATTAATTGATTTACAAAAATTTATTCAAAGCGATGAAATATTTTTTTTTTGAAAATTCATTTAGTTTGTAAAGTAACTTCGTATATAAACCGAAAAAAACTTGAAAAAAAAAATGTTTTCCAGCAAAAGGTCAAAAGATCACACGAAAGGGTTAACGATTTTTTTTCAGTTCGAAGGGTTCTGTAGTTTATTTTATTTAAATGGCAATGGAGTTACGATTGATAAAGAATTCGGTATAAATATTGATTCGTTTCGGAAAATCTATTTTAGTTTATGAACAATTCAGTTTATGAACAGCAATTGAAAACATACCTATTTATGTAATAAACTAAAAAAATATCGCCAGATTGTAGCAATGGTAGGGGTTGTTCATGAAATACGTCACATGTTTAACAAGGAGACGGGAGTGCGGTTGTATGGAGATTGTGTGAAATGCCATACAAAAAATTCTGGAAAAGTCAGACGCAAGATGAAGGGAAGAGGGGCAGATTTAAAAACGCGGACATTCATATGACGTATTTTATGGACGGCCCCTTAACGTGTTTTAGTATAGATAGAAATTTTATTTTTTAACTCTTTTAATAGATTTCGCAATTTTTATTCCAGAAGTAAATTTAATGTAAATCAATTAATTTTTCTTTGCTTTGATTAATACTAAAAGCTAATGGTAATACATCGAAAAGAAAGTATAAAATATTGCTCTTACTTACTTGTAAAGGGACACGTTGATGCATCGAGGAAGATTTATTTTTGCCCTTTTTGAAGGAACACAGCAAAAGTTCACGCATTCCTTTACGAAAGTTCCGACTCAAAAATGCATACAACAGCGGATTAACACCGGAATTAAAATATGTCACAAGAAATGTTAATGGCGTAAACAAAGCATTAAAATTTGACGAGCCGTGATATGAGTGGCCCCTGAAAAGAATTTAATTAAAAAAAAATACTGATATATTTTTTTTTGGTCAATAGTATTAATTTTGATATACATTTATTTTAGAAATTCTATTACTGAACTTGGGGGTTAATTCTATTTTAATACTTTAAACATTTGTTGAATTGTTCAAACCCACTTTAAAGTTTTTATGAAATTCATTCTGTCAAAAGGTGCCCGTCCACATGAGAGTAAATACGCGAGTAACTCTCAAAAACTCTCGAGAGTTACTCGTAGGATGTTGTCCATTTGAAAGTTAATTGCGGCGATTAGTCTCCTCCGGTGACCAATATCTTGATTTTTTTGACATCTTGCTTTGGCGAGTTCTCGTGAGCGACTCCCAAAATTCAAATGCCGTTCGTATCTGGCGAGTTACTCTCCGAGAGTTCAGTGGAGGCGTATCCATTAGAGAGTAGAACCACTTTTGACAGCTCGCAGAAACTAGCTCGCCAGTTTTTGCGAGTTTCTGCCAGCGTCTCTCAGAGACGTGTCCATTTGCGAGTAGCTGCTATCGAGAGGTTCTCGCCGGCATTTACTATCATATGGACCGGCACCTTAAAGGTGAGTATATTCCGGGGAGAAGCTATCGATAGCAGTAACTCGCCAATGGACACTTTTCTGAGAGTAACTGGCAAAAAGCTGCGAGCTAATTATCTGAGAGTTGAAATGTCAGACACATGCATTCTTTGCTGTTTAAAGCAAAGAATGCATGTGTCTGACATTTCAACTCTCAGATAATTGCTGTTAGTAGCTTGCCAAATACGAACTGTGTTCGAAGAGCTACTCGAAAGTTTGGCCAAACAAAATGTCAAAAAAATGGTCTCTAGATTACATAAAACAAAATTATTGAAGAATATGAAGTTCCAAAAATGTTGTGGAACGTTAAATGTGCAGATTACCGGATGCGAGAAATCGAAGGGTAACCATCATTCGATCACGCACTGATGTCGATTCTCTCATTTTAGTGTCCTTTTTAAAAGTTACCGGCCCGACGGATTTTAAAAGAAATTCAATTTGAGAGCTCGTCAGCCTACAAAAATTTTGGACTTGTTGCGGTCTTCAATTTTTAATTCCCGTATTAGTTTGTTACTGGCACCTAAAATATTCCCTCTCCTAATCCACGACGTAACCCAGCACCCTTTTTTATTTCCCGCAAATTTTATGAATTACTAGGGGCTGCGCCCCGAATCGCTTCGCGGTTCACCTCCTAGATGATATGCGCGTTTCATTTATCTATCTATATCTATATTGAGAAATATCGGGAAAAAATTGACAATAGATTTTGAAATATTGGGTTATTGCCCATTATCGGCTTCGCCCGGCACCCCCTCCCCTTACTTCCACATACACTCATGCCAAATTTCAAGACAATCGGTTCAGCCGTTTTTGCGTGAAAGAGGAACAGACAGACAGACAGACAGACACCAACTCATTTTTATATATTAGTAAGATTAGTATGATATGATATGATGATATGATGACCGCTGCTGCAATCTTCCTGTGCTACGACGACATTTTGATGACTCTCCACGTAAGTTAAGAGTCAAATCTCAAATGGATAAGGTTTGGAGAGCGTGACTATACAAAATTTCATGTCTCTAACTCAATCCTTTCGAAAGTTATGGTGTTTACGGACGGACATGTGGAAATCAAAACCTTTTGTCATCCCAAACACTCTGGTGTAATTCTTTGGTTCAATGGGTTACAAACGGTATACTAAACCTAATATACTTCTTTATGATATATCATATAGAGCAGTGCTCCGCAACCTTTATTTGCATACGGCACACAAATTTTTTTTCTGGAAATCCGGGGCACACCACAAAAGAAAATATAAAAAAGATTGTATTTAAAATTAAAAATATATTTAAAATAAAAAACAAAATCCTGAAAGAATTATTAAATAGCTATTTGAATTGTTTACCGCGGCACACTGGTTGCGGAGCACTGATATAGAGTATAAAAAGCTCACAATCGGAGACAGTCGCGACTGTGAGACGCCTGTGTTTGGGAAGAGTGTAGAGTTGACAATTATTAAAATAAATATTTATTATTACCGCGAGCAGGATTTTCATGTCATGACATGGAGGATTTTAATTAGGATAAAATTGTACCTCCCGCAATGGTTTCATAAAACTCAAAAGTTTTTGTACACATTCTGATGTCTTTAGATATTGATATTTGCTTTATGTGTTAAAAATAAATTGATATTTTCAAAACCCATAGGTCTTATTGCCACACAAGGACAGATACCAATTATGCTACAACTGAAACCAGAAAATGCAAACCGCAAACTTATTTATAAAACAACAAGGTAGATCTTAATGAATAATTACACAATTTCACATACATATTTCTATAGATAGAATGTATATCTGTATATACAGATCCGTAAGATACATACCAGTATTGCCAGATTTTCCGTGCGTGATATGGCAAATTGCACAGGGCGAAAGTCAATACGACAATGATTAACATTCGGATGACACCACGTCTCGCCCTCAGGACATTATTCGATGAATGGGACATTTGAGCTATTTGAGTCCCATGACGTTGATGGAAACTTTGCTTCTTCCATGTTGTCACCACAACTTTGTCCGCGTCCATGGAAACCTGTGAAGATTTAGTAAATTGAAAAATTTCCAATAGGGCAAATAATGTATTCTATTAGAAAACGTATTTGTAAATCATATCTTAATGTCCATACGACAAATTTTGACATCCAAAACAGGAATTTCCGTGCAATGTTGAATTGTTATTCAAACGAAAGCAAAAAAAATTAAATAAAAAAATAAATAAATAAAGAGGCACAGAATATCCAATAAACATAACTACAATTCACAAAATGAAGAAAAAAACAATTAAACATTTTTAAATAGTGTTTCTTGTTTTCTGTCAATTTTACTTTAACTCAAGAATTCAATACAAAGAAAATCACTTTCGTACTAATAAAATGTTTGTGGTATTATATAGCAATGCTTCATTTCCTGATAACAGTCATAAATTCTTTTATTGCCTGGTCAACACACCAACCTTCAAAGGTCATAGGCTGAAAGATTGAAGCCTTTGATAGGATTGATTCAATCAGCAATGGGCTATTTTCCCAGAAAGTAAACTCATACCAACATATATACATGTACAACAATAAACATATAAACATGAACAGACATATATTTTCTTTTGAATAAAAAAAGAACATTTTTAGTTGAATTGAAGTATAGGTAATTTTTTATCCAAATTGAGCTTTAGAAATTTTATTTAAATTTACAAAAATGATGTATTCATTATGCGATTCAATACTTGTTACAAGTATGCTAGAATTGTAAAGCATATTTTGATTACGAGGTTAATGACCCGAAAAGCAAATCTTTACAACAAACCCCAAGTGGTCTCATTAAAGAAACTTTCCTTTTTCCCCTGGACTTCAAGATTTTGAATAGAATGGAAATTTGAGTTCACTGAACTAAAAGTTGTGCGGGCATTTAAATATCGTGCTGCTATAATTTGGTTCTCAGAAATCTAAATCGGAATATGGAAAACATTTCAAGCAGCATTTATGTCAACAGCGACGTCACCGGTTGACATATGTCTAACATCGATCGTCAACGTGGGTGCGGGTCTTTTGTCCGGAGGTGTTTTGTGTAGAATGAAATGGTATTTTGTCTGGAAAACATCGTATGAAATATTCCGGACAAATGGCTTAAAAAAAGTGGACTTTTATCAGGGAAAAGTAGACTTTTGTCTAGATCAGGGGCCATCAAAGTAACTGTCGCTACCTTTACAATCAAAATTTATAACCACTACAAATTAAAATACAGTTCAATGAAACACAACCTTCCACGGCAATGGCTTGACACGAACTGATTTAAAATGATATGCGTCATGCTAATAATGCCCCGATTCCAACTCAAAGCACGATCCGTTTTATTCCTGCGATCCGAAGCCGCAACACACAAGCATTACAGCACACAATAAAAGGTCGATTATAGTGGCTACGCTGTTAAAGCCAATCTGTGTGATGAGCCAGCCGAGCCACTAGCTGATGATGCCTGGTCTAGACAAAAAAAATCCGGACCAAAGTCTCAAACGAAAATGGAGATTTGTCCGGAAAGCAAATGCACTTTTATCCGGAAAACAATTACGGACATTTGTCCGTTGGTTTTCGGTTAAACGTTCATTTTATTTCGTGATTTTGTCTGAAATTTATTAATTTTTTGTTTTAGAGGTGTTTTATCTGTAAAAAAGGGTTTTTTTTTTAGAAAAAATGGACTTTCATCCGAAAAAATACATCATACATATTCAGTATTTTTTTTTTTGCGAACGGCTAGTCTTTTAGTAGTGTGCTCTTTGTTGGTTATTCATTTTTTAACTGAGATGTTTCTTCTAAAGAATTAGGAAAGAACTTTGTACTAAAAAAAATTTTTACTCAAGCCAGCTCTATTAGTTTTAGGGCCCGCGTGTCAAAATTGGTTCAACTTAATAGCTAAGACATTTACCTTTAATTTGGTGTATTCAAAACACGTGGACCCCTTCCCCTCGATCGAATTAAAAAATCAGGCTTTCCCCTTTTTTCGCATAAAAATACCTCTGTACAAAAATAAATAACTTCTACATAAACGCCTCAAAACAAAATGGAAAGTTAATTTTTTTCCAGACAGAAACCTCCGAAATATAGTCGCGTAGCTCGTTAACGTCCCAGTTGACATAATTGCTGCTTGGGATAAGAAAAGTTTGATAAATCTATAACATATCCCGTAGATGATTTGTTATTGCAACATATGGTATTAAAAACGTGCTTGGTATCGAATTTAAGCACTTATTACAAGGCATTTGAAAAGTGGGTAGGTTAGCAAATCGTGAATCTTGTCAACTTTTAAATTTTTCTTCACATCAATTGATTGTGCGTTATTTCGTTAGAAAGTAAGGCGTCGTCACGTCACTCAAAATCAATGTCAAACTAACCTAAAGAATATTAACGTTATGCTACATATGTATATTTAAGTAAATAAGAACATATTATCAAGAAATCTTCGTTGCTATTGCGCTAACGATCAGCAATACTCCTTACAATGAGTGAAGTTTCCAGCATAATTATTCTAATAAACAACAAATACAAAAATACTGCTATAACAAAAAGAAAAACAGGCTTAAGAAACACACAATTTAACCGAAATTATCTCTGGAATATTTTAAATTGTTCTAAACGTCCACATGAAATGGTGATCAAATAAAGTATAAAATAATCTACAAAATTGTTTTCATTTATTATTTTCGTTCTTTCAGCCGAGGATTTTGTGGAATCTGCTACATTATGGAACTTATTTGATGGCTTACGAGTTTTACACGTTTTCTCTAAATAGTAGAGGCTTTTTATAAACAGGTGGAGGTTGAAATTCGGCAGTTTTCTTCAGAAAACACGTTAATTGGAGCTCAAATTAAAAATAATAAATGGCTCCAATAAAAAATTGGAGCTCAAATAAAATACCACAATAAATAATGTAAAAGATCTTGATAAACAAACATTTATTTTTGCCCCCTATTGATGTCGTAACCAGACTTACAATAAATAAGTTGAAAATTGTCATGAAATTAAAAGCATCGTTTAGTAAATTTATTAATATCTGCTTGGTATATTTCCTCCAAATTTTTTGTGGGGCTGTAATTTTATTCACTTTATAAAATAAAACCCTAAAATCCAATATTTTTACTTTCTTCTTCTATAGAGGGAAAGTATTGTATTCATGACGGAGACCGACTCGGGAACGGGGCCGATCGAATTTTTCTAATGAGTGCGAAATCCGTTTCCTGCAAAAT
The DNA here is from genome assembly GCA_964034945.1 of Chrysopilus asiliformis. Classification (NCBI taxonomy): domain Eukaryota; kingdom Metazoa; phylum Arthropoda; class Insecta; order Diptera; family Rhagionidae; genus Chrysopilus; species Chrysopilus asiliformis. Next base: position 13,955,633 of record OZ035960.1, read on the forward strand.
TATAAGGATGTCCGTGCATCTGTCTGTCGGTCAGTCTGTCAGTCTGTCCGTCGGTCTGTCTGTCGGTCTGACTGTCGGTCTGTCTGTCGGTCTGTCTGTCGGTCTGTCTGTCGGTCTGTCTGTCGGTCTGTCTGTCGGTCTGTCTGTCGGTCTGTCTGTCGGTCTGTCGGTCCGTCTGTCGTCTGTCGGTCTCTTTGTCGGTCTGTCTGTCGGTCCGTCTGTCGTCTGTCGGTCTCTTTGTCGGTCTGTCTGTCGGTCTGTCTGATGGTCTGTCTGTCGATCTGTCTGTCGGTCTGACAGTCGGTCTGTCTGTCGGTCTGTCGGTCCGTCTGTCGGTCTGTCGGTCCGTCTGTCGGTCTCTTTGTCGGTCTGTCTGTCGGTCGGTCTGCCGGTCTGTCAGTCGGTCTGTCTGTCGGCCTGTCTGTCGGTCTGTCTGTCGGTCTGTTTGTCGGTCTGTCTGTCGGTCTGTCTGTCGGCCTGTCTGTCGGTCTGTCTGTCGGTCTGTTTGTCGGTCTGTCTGTCTGTTAGTCAGACCGTTTTACTTCCCTTAAATAACTAGAGAACGCATTGAACTAGCGTCTTGAAATTTTTGGTTAATGCGTTGTTCGAAAATCGTGGTTTTCTGTCAACTTTTGGAAAATTATCGTTCGCTATAATGAGTATCTCTCATATAATTTTTTGAAAAAAATACCGTTTTTAGAAAATTTCTCCAAACCTAAGGTCTTTTGGGGGAAAAAAACAAATAACACAAAATTTAAAAAATATAAAATTTCCTGCATTTTTTCCTGTAATTGTTTCTATGTATCTTGAACGGTTCTCGAGATATTTAAAAGAAAATTATTTTTTCACTTATTTTTCTCGAAACTAAATATTGAAGATGAAAGTTTTGTGTTGATCACAACTGATATTTCGAGTTATTTTGTTATGTGAAAAAATAACTAAAATCAATTGTCTGCAAAATGGCATTTTTCGACTTATGCTAGTCTTGCACGGAGGTGTCGATGTTAAATAAAAGCTCATTATAAAAGAACAAATACGAAACAACATTATAAAAGAACAAATACGAAATTTTAACGCATTTTAACATGCCATTTGATATTAAATATCACAGATAAATTATGATTCATGCAGATATGATTAACCATTTGCCAAATTAAATTCATTTAACAGTTTATTCCCCATTGATTAATTCATATTTATGTGTTTTTTCCAATCTATATTAACAATTTGAATGAAATTAGCATTAAAATATACACGATGAAAGTAAAAGAATTAACAAATAATAAATTGATTTAATGTGCTAGAGCCTATATCGATGCTTGAAATGCAATTAACATTTTTCCTATATCTTTTTTCACTATTTGAATGTTTTTTTTTAAATCGTAGTGCGCCATCAATGAATAAATAAATAAAATACCATCTCTGCAAATATTTTGAAAAACACAAACAGCCTTATTAATAAACGTTAGTTAACTTTTATCAATGGTTTACGCAGTGGATAACTCGAAATTCTTATTAATAAAAATTTTTAAGATTTAACTGACGTTAGTTAACTCTCTGTTAGCTAACATACCGATTCCCTCGAGTTAACGAGTTGATAACTCTTGACGGCACATAACTCTTGCAATAATGACTATAAGAAATAATGATCCATTAAAAAAATGCAATTTATGTTATTATATTATATTATCTTATCACTTGAACACCACTTTTCTGATCGCTTTCCTTCAATTTTTAAATTTTCCATTTTTAATTACTTTGCAGTGAATCACCATTAAAATAAAAACATTAATTTCACTCCTATTTTAATATTGTCTCCAAGGAAACGGATTTAAAAAACCAAAATATGACTTATTTTAATATCGTCTCCAAGGAAACGGATTTAAAAAACCAAAATATGACTCAAATGTAAAAGATTTTCGTATTTTTTGGTACAATTCAGCACAAGGGTTGCCTTATTCAAACTAAATTTTTAAATAAAATACGAGTTAGCTATTATATGGAGGAAAAATTTTTATTAATAAGAATAGTTAACTAATGTATAAGTTTGCTATCTCGGAGTTAGTTAGCACATGAGTTATCTCCGTGTTAGGGATTTTTTATTAATAAGGCTGAAAGTTTATAACAATAAAGGAACTCTCCAACATTAATACTGAAGCAAAATTCGCTTAAAAATATCATGATTTCAATTAAAAAAATGCTTAGCAACGTTCAGGCTTGTATGAACATATCGACCATTCTTAATATTTTTCGGACATCTTTTTCACAAACCTGAAAATTTCCGTTGATCTATAATAGCATGAAAATAAAAACATAAATCGTTATTTCGATTCACTTAAGCGCAAAGGGATAGTTTATAATGCAGAATTTCAGAATATTATTTTCATAACTACAATTTCTTCCAAATCATTCTTATAATCATTTTTTCGTAGATATTTATAGATTTGGTTATGTAGGGGTTTCAGTTGGACATTTAATGAACCATTTACATTTGCGATATTTGTTAGAATTTATCTTACTCTAGAAAAAATTTCTAGAATTTCGAGGGGTGACGTAAATGGCCGTGCATCTTGAATTTTGTATCACAGAATAACATTCACCGAATAAAACGTGAGATGTAAATAACCCCTTAGTGTATAAATACAGTAGAATCCCGATAATTCGTATTTCAAGAAACCAGCAAATTCATACGAATTAGCAGGATATACGAATTATCGGGGTACGAATTATCGGGATTCTACTGTAATACTAGACTATATGAAAAAGTCAAACATCAAAGGAAAAAATCTGTTATTTATCGAAAAATGTTATTTAGACAATTTATTAATTTTAGATAAATTTTTTACACAATTCCAAATATCTGTTTTTTGAGAAAAAATCACTAAAGTGAAAAGGAGGCATTGACACCGTAGCGATATTTATTGAAAAATATCCACAAAATCAGTGAAAAAATGTTATCCAGTAACCGAACTGCCTCAGGCTTCCGTTTCTGACAACATCAAATAGATGGTTAATATATTTTTATCGCACCTAAAGAACGTGAAATTGGATTTTCGCTTCAAGTAAAAGATATTGCTGTGTCGATACATAATTAGGTTATCACGTTGCTCGAGGTACAGGGCCAGATAAAATTCCCATACAGCAATAACGAATCGAGTTATTATAACGTCGCACGTAAAAGTTGTTCATGATAAAAAAGGAAAATAGGAAAAGCTAGCATTTCCAATCAGGCGGTTGTAGGGTACCCTATATTATTGAAACTAGAGGGTTCCGGGCGGGAATTCCTGGGAAATTTTTCAGTTTCCCGGGAAAAATACAGCTATTTTAAACTATTTTGCAATTGAAAATCAAAGAGATTTTTTTAAAAATATTCTTTAAGGTCTGTTACTACAAAAATACTTAAATATACTTATTTTGGTGATTATTTGTGTCTACGAATGAAATGTTTAAAGTTTTCCGCGCGCGTTCTTAATTTCGGAAGCGGTCATTTTGCCATCCTATTGTCCACTTTCTGGATTATATGGTCCGTAGTCCAACTTTTTCCCGATTTTTGTATGCGCTCCCCTAAAAGTGTAACGTATTTTGAGAACAGCCCCTTATGCCCGTATCACGATTACGATTATGATTGCGATTGACGATCGGCCGTTGACGTTTTCCTATCACACTGACAACTATTCGATTCCCGATTGCGATTGCTTGTACTCTAGGATATATTTTTCGGTATCATTTTGTGTAATATCTTTTCCAACAAACATTTAACTGAATATATTTAATAAAACCTCAACAAACATCACATTCAAAGTACAGATATGAGCCGCTCACTGCACACATCGATTAACTCCACTTTTGAAAAACCTTAAAATTAAATGTAAAGCACTTCGTACAGTCATAAATTTTTATATTTATAATAATTTTGCTGAATAATAAGGATTCCTGAATAATAAGCGACAAAATTTTTATATTATAAAGAGAATTTTAGAAAACAATGCATATTATTTCATCGCATTTCTCAACTTTTTGTTTTATGGCAGTTAGTCGGAGTGTGCAGTGAGCGGCTCATTTGTCGATCGGGCGCTGATAGCAGCTACGATTGCGAATCGACCGATTGAACGTAGAAGTGAGCCTAAACTCTCAAGCGTAATCGCAATCGTTGAAAGCTTTGATGTCATTGGTCGAGAAGCTCAATGGCAATCACAATCGCAATCGTAATCGTAATCGTAATCGTAATCGTAATCGTAATCGTAATCGTAATCGTAATCGTAATCGTAATCGTAATCGTAATCGTAATCGTAATCGTAATCGTAATCGTAATCGTAATCGTAATCGTAATCGTAATCGTAATCGTAATCGTAATCGTAATCGTAATCGTAATCGTAATCGTAATCGTAATCGTAATCGTAATCGTAATCGTAATCGTAATCGTAATCGTAATCGTAATCGTAATCGCAATCGCAATCGTAATCGTAATCGTAATCGTAATCGTAATCGTAATCGCAATCGTAATCGCAATCGCAATCGCAATCGCAATCGCAATCGCAATCGCAATCGCAATCGCAATCGCAATCGCAATCGTAATCGTAATCGCAATCGTAATCGTAATCGCAATCGTAATCGTAATCGTAATCGTAATCGTAATCGTAATCGTAATCGTAATCGTAATCGTAATCGTAATCGTAATCGTAATCGTAATCGTAATCGTAATCGTAATTGTAATTGTAATTGTAATCGTAATCGCAATCGTAATCGCAATCGTAACCGCAATCGTCAGTGTGATACAGGCATACCACAAATAAATTAAAGAGAAACATTTAGTATCCTCCGTAGGCAGAATTAAGAATTCATAGATGATTTTAAAAAAATGAGGACACTTTTGAATTCTGATTTCTGAAGCTTTTAATTTTAGGCGCCACCCTGCAGTTGTCTACAGTTAAGTTAATGACAATTTCATTTGCTCTAATTCTATTACAAGAAAGGTACAAAAATTTTAAATTGCAAAACTTTTCTCCGCATAGACGGTAAGAAAATCACAATGAAAATTTTAGTGAAATTCCTTTTTTTATTTCAATATTAGGTACCCAAGAAATTTCTGAAGAAAAAATAAAGTCACAACTTCAGATTTCCTTGAATTTGATTAATCACATTAGCCGACAATCACATTAGCTAACAATCTCATTAGAAAAGTTATTCCAAAAAAAAGTGTTCCATTTACGTCCGAAATTCGACATCGAACTAGTTTGATTGATATGTCGATCAATGAAATGTGACACAGAAAACGTGGCTATTTGCTTTTTGCCGTTCGGTTGATTCATAATTCCACCAAATCGAGAAATCTCCCGACATAAAACCCAAATAATGTTGTAAATGCGTTGCATATAGGAGTTATTAATAAACATCTCTCTAGGTGGCAATTGAACTCCATTAAGAGGAGACTATTGTGTAATATGAAAGGATATACTCGTAATTAAATGACTCATTGACAGTATAAGTTTGACTCATTATCGATGGGAGATGGGGATTGTATTACCCTATAAACAGTAATCTTTAGCACGCACAAGACTAACAAATATGTACATTATGTACATACAAATATACACGTGCATTATGAAATGTCACTAATTGTAAGTAAAGTTTTTTCCTGATAGAAATTTAATAAGTCAATTCGCATGTGGAATAAAATTGAACCTGGTCTGTGCAATTGTAGGGTGATAAATGAGGAAAAATTATTATTCTAATCTTAACCATTAAGGGTGTTATTTTCGTATCTATTCGAAATTATACAAAATTAATGGTCGCGTTGTCTCGACAACACTTTTGGGACTTTTATATTTATTTTATACCCGTACACGGAAAGAAACATTTTTTGATGCTGTCATCATATTATAATTTGTGCAAACATATCTTTTCTCAGATAAATACAATATTCTTGCTACAAGTCAAAATTTTGTTCGTTCACCACAATAATTATGTTTATCGACCTTTATTTCCCTAAACATAATTATATTGGCGGTGAACGAATTTTGTTTGGGGCAAACAAAGTTTTGGTATTGCCAAAAATATTATATTATCTCAAACAAAATATTTTTTTTTTTTGAATATTTTTAAGTATTTTTAAATATTTTGTTATAAATATTTTATTCGTCGTGTTGTAAATTGCTGAGGAAAGTAGATTTTGAATAAGAAAGTCATGTGCTATTCGCATTAGATATTCTGATATCGCTTTCTAAAAAAAGGTGAATAAATAAAAGACAAAAACCAACTGATATCTTTAGAAGTGGTTTATAAAATACGCCACACTTTTAGAGGGGAAGAAGTAAGAGTCTGTGGAAGTGTGAAACCGGTGCTAAACTCCAAAAAAACGTTTTGATGAGAAGGGAGAGGGCAATTTGAAAAGCCTGAAATTGGCGTGACGTATTTTATGGAAAGCTGGAATTTCATATTTTTCTTTAGAAAATTTTACAAACATCAAGGCTATATTAAGGAATTGAACGCCAAAGCCGCCAGGAACGAACCCTCTACTACACGCATAGAAAAAAAATAGTAAATCTAACATTTTTTTAGTTCGAATTGGGACTATAACTAAAATAGTTGATTTCAACTACAAAATAGTTAATTTCAATTACAAAAAAACTCAATTTAACCACAAAATAGTGAATTTGACCTAGTAGTTAAATCATATCATACTAATATATAAAAATGAGTTGAGGTCTATGTTACTCTTTCGCGGGGAAACTACTGAACCGATTGGCCTGAAATTTGGCATAGATGTTCGTCGAAAGTCCAGCCCCAACATAGGCCGATTAAAAAGTAGCCCGATAGGTGGGGGGAGTAAGGGGAGGGGGTAAAGTAATCTCGAAACTTAGCTCTTCTTCTATGTTACCCTTTCGCGGGGAAACTACCGAGCCGATTGGCCTGAAGTTTAGCTCCAACATAGACCATCAAAAAAAATTTTTTTTTTGAAAAAACTTAACCCGACAACGACGGTATGCAAGCTAGTTTATTATAAAACTATCCGATTTCAACTATTTTTGTGATTGAAACTAACTATTTTAGGTATACTCGCGATTCTCCATTATATTTATTAGGTTTACTATTTTTTTTCTGCGTGTACTTCAGCTTTAGAAAATTTCAACATTGTACTAATTAGAATAAAACAAAAGTTTATTGCACAACAAAATCCTTTAATTGGAAAAGTCCTCAAAAGATTTCGCAAATTCCCTGTCCATGTTGCTACTAACAATAAGTCTAGGCTAAAACAAAGATTGAAGAAAGGAAAACATAATTTCTACACTTGAATAAGTGAAGCAAAAAAATAGAAGATATTTTTGTACCTAATGCCAATTATTTATCATCACTAGAATTTTGTTTTGTACAAATTTTGAGGATAAATGTCACAACAATAGAGAAGTTGTGTAATGGAATGTTTTTAGAAATATCTATGCCCATTAAGATAAATCTTTTTTGCCTTTTGTATGAAATTTAGAGGCATATTTCTGCAGTGAGTTTGGCTATTAGATGAAATTTTTTGGTTTATTTCGTCTCTGTTCCATCTACTTGAGTTATCATCGAGATTTTAACAATTCTTTCTGATTTTTTTTTCAACATCACAATGACTTTATGTCAAGAAGCAAGAGATATCTGAAATTATCGTTTCGTTATTTTTAATATTCCGTCATTGTTTTTTGTCAATTGCTTTGCTTTTTTATCCTAACGAAAAATTCGGATATTATTTAAATAAACGTTTTAAGTGTTGGTTCAAATTTAAATTGGATTCCGTATTTTGAGTATCCTCCAAAAATAGGCGGTTCTTGAGGAAATCTTTGTAAAATCGTTATTCTGAAAGGACCTAAAGGAATTTCTGAAAGAATCTAAAGGAAATTTTTATTGAAAATAATTAGAATTTGAACCTGTCGGTGCTGGGTGTTTTGTATAGTTTTAGCTAAGTTTATTATCTAAGGCCCTTGATTATCTCCTCGAATTTTATTCATAATTTATTTCGCGAATTCTATTCATCTTTACGGAATAAAGTGCAAGATGTAAATGGCACCTAAAACCTGGAAAGTCTATAGGAACAGAATTTTTCAAAGCAGAGGCGAGTGTGACCTCTGGCGAGAGACATTGCGGCAGGCCAAGACCGGAAACTGGTTGTAGTGCCGAGAGAGAGAGAGAGAGAGAGAGAGAGAGAGAGAGAGAGAGAGAGAGAGAGAGAGAGAGAGAGAGAGAGAGAGATAGAGAGAGAGAGAGAGAGAGAGAGAGAGAGAGAGAGATAGCGGGCCAGGCCCTCCGTCAGGTGGGCCGACGAAGAAAGCTAGGACGCTAGAGATTTGCCAGGGATATCGAATTGTAAAACCGCGGCGCAAAACTGGGGTATCTGAAAATTCTTGTTAACGGCCTTATCTTTACGGGAGCTTAACGAATTTTCCCAGAGATGGGACACAGGGCAATCGCTTTTTCGTCCCCAAAAACATTTTGGAAATAATTTCTAAAAATTAAGGGAATTTTCAAGCTAGTTAAAACTTAAGTGTGCGAATTGAGGAGGACACAAGTGAATTTTCAGCGTATTTGGTTTTGTAATCGTATTCGAGAACGTTCATCAATTTTAAGTTTAATGTTGGTCTGAAGTTTATTGTGTCGCTCTCATCTAATAAGTATATTTTTATTCCTCTTACCATCGGAAAATCACCATTTACCAATTTCAGTTAAATTTTATCACCTTAGGTGTAAAAAGATTTCCGGTTTATCCAGGATTATTCAAATTTGTACAGTGCTAGGGTCTACAACTTTTGCGCTATTTTTAACTTTCAAGATATTTGTTTTAACTGGTATTGAGAACCAATTATTTAAAAAATCGCCATAAAAGTTTTTGGTGTTACTGTAAGAAGGAAAAACTTTATCTGTCCAAATTAAACTTTATTTTTCTCTTGATTTGGAAGAATGTTCAATTGTCAGATGAATTTTCCAAGACGAAAAGGTGTTACAAACAGACCGTGAAACTTTTATAATTTTGGGCATCAGATGTGATCATAGAGATTGATAATGGAATGCCACGAAAACTATAGATAACCTAAAGTATTTCTCCTAAAAGATTCTCTTTTCGTCAACATCTCATTTATTGATTTGACAGGATTTTCATGGTATTTCTAAGGGCAACTTACCTGGCTTTCGGTAACTCCCACGGCTCGTTTTTCGTATTTACTACTAGGACGGCGAAAAAGATGTGTACCCGAATACGACGGGGAACATGTCGATGTATTCTGCAGCGCAATGTGACGTTCTAATCCTCGCGAACTTTTCCATAATGCGATTGCTATCCTGCTGTATAAAACCTGAAAAAGTATAATACAAAAATATGAAAGAATGTCTACCAAATGAGAAAAATCATAACTTAAATTTTGCGATTTCATTGACATCAAATTGCGCGGAAATCAAAATGACATCAATTTTGTTAATGTAAGGAAAATAAAATATATTAGTTTTCATTATAGCGAACATTTGTTAAATTAATGCCGATTTTGTATAAAAGTTTTACAAGGGATTTGTGAAAAATGTCCTAGAAGGGAAAAGTTCATTAAGCGTAGGCGGATCAAATTTGTTTTGGGTGAATCAGGGGCTAGATAAGAGGAAAATGGGAGGTGATGAAATGAACTACTCATTTTCCATACAATAATTTGAAATTTCAGGTGAACATTTCCATTGAATCATTAAAGGAGAAAAACGCAGACACAGAAAATGTGCTTTTTTTTAGACAATAAAACATGACTTGGACCAGAATTACAAAATTAAATTCAGGCGAGAACAAGTAGTAATACATTTTTTAAACAAAATGCGGCGCAATTGCTGAAGTCAAGAGCCAGAGAACCGAAAGCGAAAAAGCGCAACTTCTGGGATTTTTATATAAAAAAACACAATTGAAATTATGAAAATTCAGGTAAAGAATAATGCGCCGCAGGAACAATTTTTCAGAGATAAGGTCATGTTTGAAAAATACACTGAAGGCGGGAAAAGTATTATTTTACAGCAATGCGTAGCCAAACTAGAATATGTTTTGCTCATTTTTTTTTGTGTTTCATAAATTAAAACACGAAATTGATAAACCTGGCACTAAAGTTCGCTTAGCGGGACAGATGGTTACCCTAATCAAATATTGACGATAGTATATTGACGATATCTTTTTATACCCGTATGGTGAAACTAAAGGATATATTAAATTTGCCTTACCGTTTGTAACGCCCAGATCCCGTCATCACACACAAAAATGGATTACACTAGTGTGTTTAGAATGATAAAAAAAGTTGAATTTGGCATGTCCGTCCGTCCGTCCGTGCGTCCGTCCGTCCGTCTGTGGCGCGGATTGCGGGCGCACGGATTGAGCTAGAGACTTGAAATTTTACGCAGATTCGTTTTTCGTAAAATGCGGAACGAATTGTAAGATCGACTTCTACCAGTAAGCATTAACTGATTTTCACGCGGTTTTTCGCATTCAAAAGCCATTATCGTCCTATAGAATCCTATAGATTTTGGAAAAAATGAACCATTTTCGAGAAAATCGCAAGAATCTTTCCCATTTGTATGAAGACGGTGAAAGGAGCGGGTAAACTTTTTGTGGGGTTTAACTTTTAACTTTAACCAAGTTCCTCGAAAAAGGGGTCATTTAAAATTTTTTTCAAAATTCTTTAATCACATTTATATAGAGAAAAATTTAAATAGTAGAAATTGCTTTTGGCCAATACTTTTTGGAATTTAATTGAAGGTTTCCATAAGTTTTTGAGGAATTTAACAATGTTTAGACGCCAGATAACTTTAACATGTAATTTAAATTAGTTTTTAATAAGCATATTTTCAATTTTCATAACTTACAGTCATTACCAGCAATGGTATAACATACAAAAGTCCAAAATTAATTAAGTCCAATAATTTCGAATTAAACATCATGCGGTCCAGAACACATATATTCTCGGTTTTCCCATTCGTTTTATGAACATTTTCTATATCCTTGGCAAAAATAAATTTTGGTGTTGAATAAATTGCTGATGTTATCCAAACGGCGACAATTACCATCTGTAATATAAGGGAAAATTAAAATTTCATATAAACTTGAACTAGTGAAAATTGTGAAAAGTAAATACTTTAAATTGTTGTACAAAAAGTTTCTCGTGTTTCACAATATAAATGAAACTGTTCGGATTTTTAGCATAATCAAGTTGCAATTCACCATATTTTGTTGATTATTTTATATTATAGTAGGTATAATAATTACAGCACAATCTGGTGTTGATTTACATATTTTCAATATTTTAAGTACTTATAATTGAGGCGTTAAAAGCTAGAGTGGACCAACCCACATGTCGAAATCGTGATTATTTTTTGTGTTTGAATCACTATTGCGAGTGAGTTTTTAGACAAAAATGTTTGGATGCACCAAAAAACGTTTCAACATTGAGTAATAAAGTCCACAGATTTTTTTTCCCCAAAACTTTTCAGTCAATAATAGTACAGAGTGGAAAAGCTTCAAAAACTCGATTATGTGGGTTGGTCCACTCTAGCTTTTAACGCCTCAATTGGGTTGAATTCTGTTGTTGATTTTTTAAGAAGATAATATTGATACGATCATGAATATTACTAATTGTTTATTTATAACTGCAACTTCAATGAAAATTCTTTGACTAAAAATTTAATTAATGCTGTTTAATGTTTTTTGATAATTCTGTGTTGATGAAGAAAGATTTGTTAATATTATATATTCCCTTTAAGGTCTTTACTTTTTGTATGGAGGTTTTAATATTTTCTTGGAATCAAGATCATATAAAATTTACTAATGAATTATTCTAAATTTGCAGCCTTATATCAACGGTGAAAAACTTTCGCCTTTTGATTAATTTGATAAAATTTCTATCAAATTTTATGTAATAAATCCTACCAAAAATTCAGAGAATCTTTAAATCCTTTGAATGTTGTAAAGTTTACGAGCACTCAGGTATATCTAAAAATATTTGGTAGATAAAAATACAGGTAGTATAATTTACCTGAAGATTGAAATTCAGACAATTTTTTATCAAATCTATACATTTTTTGTAGGACTCAATTTTCAAATGACCCCCACAGGGATATTAGATTCACTTTTAAAAATATCTTTGCTGAAAGGTAAATAATTTTAGGTATTATAAAATATTTCAACTATGAGAGTTACGCGCCCTACACCCACATGAAAAAGTAAAAAAAGTTCAATCTCATCGTCTTCTAAATATTTAAAAATATTCAAAAATTTATTGTTTTTAATAAAGTATATTCATGTCTTGCTTGTTGATTTAATATCGCCTCTGGTTTCCGCATATATGGAATTTCCCAATCCACTTCATTAACAATTGCCATAAAATCTGTTTACAGCCTTGCAAAACGAATATTGTGTGTATATTTTATGAGCTTTTTATGTTGAGAACACCTCAGGGAAAATTATTAATACATAAATTTGCATTACAGGACAGAAGAAAAAATTTTGACAAAAGAATGCCATAACATCTACCTAAAAAAAAGAAAGAAATAAAAATCAATGTTGTATAAGCGTTTAGAAACAAGACAGCTAAACTGTAAAAAAGAAATTATGAATGTCCGCAAACTGACTAACTTCCTTGCTCTTATTATTCATGAGATTCACGTAAATTTCCCTCTCGGATATTATTTTGCTGTTAAATAAAATGTTTGCCATTGGCATATGACAACCATTCATCTACCCACGTATGAAAGAAAATTTGGCAGTATATAATTTTTATTTTTCGTTTCTAAAAATTTCAGATACTAAAAAAAAAAACAATTTCGGTCAAGCTTAATTACTTTCACTCTATATAAGTGTGTTTCTATGTAATATTTGACTTATTATAATTAGAATTGCTTGGAAAATGCAGAGTTTAAAAAAAAATCACTGTTTGGGATGACAATTTTATTTTAACGTTTCTTTTTTGACGGGTCATATAAAAGTTAATTGAAGAACAACTGGAAATTTAGAGGTTTTTACTTTTATAACGATATAGATAAAAAAATATATATCTGATATGAACAGCACATGACTTTCTTATACGAAACCTACGCCCTTTCGCTATTTCCTTTATAACGCGGCGAATAGAATATTAGTTTATATAAAAATATGAATTTTTATTTTACAAAATCTGAAATATCTCGATTATGGTAACAGATACCGATTGAATGTAGAGAATTTTAATATCTTTAATTCTTTCTGTAAGTGTTTTTTTTTCAAAAAATCATTAGTTTGCAAGCAATTTGCAAAAATCTATTTTTTTCTATTTAATTAAAACATCTCAATAACGGTAAAAGATAACGGTAAAAGATGACGGTAATAGACAAAATTGTAGAGAATACCATTCTCATCTTTTACATAAAATGGAGCGCTCTCCTCTTACCATGCGTGTCACTTTTTATACCCGTATGGTGAAACCAAAGGGTATATTAACTTTGCCTTACCGTTTGTAACGCCAAGATCCCGTCATCACACATAAAAATGAATTACACCAGTGTGTTTAGAATGATAAAAATAATTAATTTCTGCATGTCCGTCCGTCTGTCTGTCCGTCTGTCTGTCTGTCTGTCTGTCCGTCTGTCCGTCTGTGGCGCGGATTGCGGGCGCACGGATTGAGCTAGAGACTTGAAATTTTGCGCAGATTCGTTTTTCGTAAAATGCGAGGCTAAGTTCGTTAATGGGCAAAAACGGACCATTAGGGGGGGTACCTCCCATACGAACGAAAACGGTTTTTGTGAATATCTCGAAAACGGTGCATCTTATCAAAAAAGTCCAAGAACAAAAGTTATTTAGGATATGATTCTACATAAAACTCCCATACATCAAAATCCGATTGGAATAAATTTTAAAAAATCTTATTGGAAAGTTTGACTTCAAAGTGGAATTTTGGTACAACTGTTCGAATTTTGATACGAATATCACCATACGGGTCTCCAATGATTGCCAGATTGGCAATTATAGCTTTTGTTATGTTTTAAATTAAAAAGGTAAGGAGTTTTCGAATATATGAGGCGTTAAAAGCTAGAGTGGACCAACCCACATGTCGAAATCGTGATTTTTTTGTGTTTGAATCACTATTACGAGTGAGTTTTTAGATAAAAATGTTTGGATGCACAAAAAAACATTTCAACATTGAGTAATAAAGTCCACAGAATTTTTTTTTTCCAAAAATTTACAGTCAATAATAGTACAAAAGTGGAAAAGCTTCAAAAACTCGATTATGTGACTTGGTCCACTCTAGCTTTTAACCCCTCATATGTTCCTCACCGCATGTCTGAGGCTTCCAGAGCTCTCTCAGTGTAAACTCTTTTCTCGCCATATTCGTGAGAATAACTAATAAAATACGACGAAAAAGTAAAAACTAAAAATGTCGAAAGTAAATTTGAAATCAAAATTTTGTGGTCCACTGTGTTCATACGACATCAGCTTGCCACTGAGAACGTGAGAGCGCCACTGTCTTAATTTTGTTCTAGTGTGCAATAAAATACCAAAAAATTTCGAGTAGTGGTAATTCAACACATATAAATTGTGCATCTTTGATCTAAAAAATAGACGAAATTCGGGGTTTTTGTATTTGGTTAATTGATTGCTGTTATTAAGCGATCTAACTCTTCATTAGAGTTCTTTTTGCCACAACAAATCCGCCTGGGTGTAAAGATTTAAAATTTTAGATAGTTTTAAAAAAAAACCCACTTGATCGATTCTATCGAAACAAATTGGAATAGTATTTTGTATTACGCCTTCTTAATATCATAAATTTCATATGGGCACAATGTGGATCACCTACCCTATATCTTCACTATTCCTAATTACCCGCTATTCAGAAAGATTAGCTTCCCTACAAATTCGAATTTGTAAATAAACTTTTGGTATTTAATTCCTTCATTCGAGAGCCCATGCGGCTTAATGGTTTCCATGAGAATGATCTCTAATGATTAGGCTTGTGATGCAATTGAGGTTGAATGTTCAATAGCAATGATGCAAGATTATAAGACTCTCAATTATTGGCGCTTATCCAAAAATAGCGCAATTTTCATTCCCAAAAACCCGATTATTCTCATCATATCCCAAAAAGCATCAATACTATCCTATGGCCAATAATATCGTCAAAGTATAGGCAAGTAGTTTCAGTTTATTCAAAATTATTTGCCGAAATGACGTTGCACTAGTGAGGATGGAAATGATTTCGGTGGGTGCGGGGAAGAGAATTTACCGCCTGCGTAATTAAGGGGCCACAAAAACAGATAAGGGGTATTTGACTGACTGTGTTGTTTCTCGTTCACACCCACTATAAAAACTCACTTCTCCTTTGCACTTGCAGTTTCAAATGGAACTGAAATTATTTGAATTGTCTATACTTTGCTATTATTTACAATAATTACACAGGATGTTTTAAGTTTCTGTAGTCCAAATTTAATCCTATAGCGTATTTCTATCTATTTTGAATAGCGTTCAACGCTATGAAGTAATTGTTTCGAATAAAATTTTTCGAAATATTCACGATTTAAGTGTTTTCTCACCTAGAATATTGGAAATCATCACACGGCCAAAATATATTTCACTAGTGTAAATATTTACAAAATTTATTTAATACCCGCATGTTCTGAAACTATCCATCCAACAAATGATAAATATAAACGTACAAGAACTAAAATCAGTTAATAGTTTACATTTTATTATGTGTTTGTTGCTAAAATAAAATGTTGTTTTATGTTTATTATAGGAAACTTAATCACGGCGATTTTATGAACGAATAAATTCAATTTAACGATTTATCGATAAAGTTTCTAACAAGGAGAAATGATATTGAAGGTTAAAAAAATCAACTGTATTAACCCATTCATGATTCCTTTTTCAAACGAATAAGTTATTTTTAGGTGTCTTTTGGGGCAAAAACTGCGAAAAGCTGACTAATTTTTCAAAAACTGGGATTTTTCATAAATATCACATACTAGCTTGCATACTCGTCGTTGCCGGGTTAAAGTTTTTTGTATAAGTTTTTGAATACCGAAAGAACCGAAAAGAATTTAAAAACTTTTGAGATAAATCTTATCCTTGCAGGACTTTCCATTTCGAATTAGTCTAACGCCGGATTAGTGATCAGTGACCCCGAAAACCCCTAACGCAATTTTTCCCCGGAAAAAATGGGAAAAAGGTTATTTGCGTTTTCCTTACAGGAGTTTCTGTTTTCAATTTGGAAAATCTAACACCGGATTCGTGATCAGCGACCCCAAAAACCCCTGAGTGAAACTTTTCAGCCTCCTATTGAGCAGGAGTGGTATTCCGTAACTTGTTTCAAGCGTTTGTTTCGAGTTAAAAGAAAAAGTAATATTCGCTGTCTTTGTTCTGATCAAGATAAACGACAGGGCGAAACAGAGATCGCGAATACTACTTTTTCTTCTAACTCGAAACAAACGCTTGAAACAAGTTACGGAATACCACTCCAGGATTCATGGCGAAAATCACGGTTTAAAAACACCCAAACCCCCTTTACCCCGTTAGGGGTAAAATTTTGGAAAACCCCGCCTTAGTGATGCGCGAGGGTTGGGAGATATTGTGAAAGTTTCAAGTCTCTAGCTTCAGGGGTTTGGGCTGGGCGTTGATGAGTCAGTCAGTCAGGCTAAACGATTTTATAGATTATACATACATCGTGCAACAATGCAATATTTTTATACCCGTATGGTGAAACCAAAGGGTATATTAACTTTGCCTTACCGTTTGTAACGCCAAGATCCCATCATCACACACAAAAATGAATTACACCAGTGTGTTTAGAATGATAAAAATAATTAATTTTTGCATGTCCGTCCGTCTGTCCGTCCGTCCGTCCGTCCGTCTGTCTGTCTGTCCGTCTGTCTGTGACGCGTATTGCGGGCGCACGGATTGAGCTACAGACTTGAAATTTTGCGCGGATCCGTTTTTCGTAAAATGCGAGGCTAAGTTCGTTAATGGGCAAAAATGGACCATTAGGGGGGTACCCCCCATACGAACGAAAACGTTTTTTGCGAATATCTTAAAAACGGAACATATTATCAAAAAGGTACAAGAACAAAAGTTGTTTAGGACATGATTCTACATTAAAGTTCCATACATCAAAATCCAATTGGAACAAGTTTTAAAAAAATCTATTTGGAAAGTAGTCAAGTGGAATTTTGATACAACTGTTTGTCGTTCACTTAAATCACCATACGGGTTTTCAATAATTGCCAGATTGGCAATTATATCTTTTGTTATGTTTTTGTTCTCAGAATTCTAGGTGATTGTAAAATATTCAAGATCAATGATTCTAACCATTTTTGGCATTGATATTCCTATTAATGAATAACAAGTTTGTATCAAATTTTAAGTCTCTAGCTTTATCCATTCGCCGTAAATAGTCTCGAATATATGATCTGGCTGAAAGGGGTAAGATAGAGGGGTTTTCTTTCATTTTTGATTACCTATCGAATGAAAAAAGTTTCAATCGGATCTTGGGGTGGCACGTGGGATAGTTTCCTTGTTAGTCAAACGATTTTTAAACTCAATGTTTTCAATGGGAAATTACTGTTTAAGACTTGAAACTTCTTTGTACTGTTTCAAAATATGATGCTAGAGTGGGTAGAACTTAACTAAGTATTTCTACACACTCTAGCATGTGCTTCGAATATGGAAAACTTCGAAAAGTTGACTCGATCCACTTCTTTCCTGAGACCTCCATATGATATACAATGCATTGAGGGGTTAAAATGAATTCATTTAGAAAATAACTGCGTTAATGGATTAGTATCTTAATAAGATTAAAACTTCCTTCTAATCAATATTCAATAATTGCAAAATAGGAATTAGTTATAAATCCCACAAAATTATTAGTTTCATGTGATCCTGTTGGTCGTGTACTGGATTTTTAACCCCAAATACCGAGATTAACATGAAATCTTCTTACTTCCAAAATCAACCACAACATAATCATTTGGCAAAAATTACTTCAGCGATGGGAATTCAGATAATAAATTTGGAAGTGTGTGAAAATTTGTTTGGGAGAAGTGATATTGGTATGTGATGTAATAAGTTAAGCTCTTGAATATGTTTTCAGTATTAAGACCAAAATATCTACATAGACTATTATGAATATTTTTGAAATAATAATCATTTCCATTGATATTATTAAAATTTTCAATGCTTTATGGTGTTGATCAACCTTGAACAACCTCACCAAACTGTACTCACCCGAAGTCTGGTTGGCGTTAATATTTGCTTGCATGTTATTGGATGAATTATGGCAAAATATCGTTCCATGCAGATGACAACCAAGATGAAAATCGATGCTGTGTAACTGAGAGAATGTACAAATTGATACATACGGCATAAAAATTCGCCAAATACCCAACTGCAAAATAACAATGAAATATAAGTTAATTTTTTTTATGTTAATCAATGTTGATTCTAATAATATGTGCGTTCGTGCGTTCGACAGAATTAGTACAAAAAAATCCAGATTTAGAGTGGATGTCAATCCTTTTTTTAATTTACTTTACTTGTCCAGAATTGATTGCATTTAATAGAATTCTATTTTTATATCGATAATATTGACACTTTGATATATACACTAGAAAAAATCAAGCGAAACAACCAGAGTTTTTTTTCGCATTTTTGTGTTTTATAGGGAAAATTTTGAAGCAAATCTGAGAGCAATCACAAAAAAGAATGGAAAAACAGAGCAACTGATGGAAAATGTTGAAATTTTACTAAAAAATATTCCATAGTTGGAGCAGCTGAAATTTACAAATTTATGTGAAAATCGATTAAATATGTTTCATTTAGTAGCATAGAAAGCTAGCTACCGATTTAATTAACTCTACGGCAATGCAATATAAGTTTCAATGCATAAAAATTTTTCTAATCAAATGATTTTCCTCAGCCCTAGTCGTGATTTATCGAACAAGCAGCGAAACTGAATAGCAGAAAAATGTTTAGTAACGCAAGATTAAATGTTTGTGATAAAAGAACTTACCTATCTATAAGATACATAATTAAAGTTTGCATAACGCAAAACACACCAACACAAAAGTCAGCAACAGCCAAATTTGCTAGGAAAAAATTCGTTATTGATCGAAGACGTCTAGATAATGTGACAACAAGTATGACTAGAAGATTGCCTGAAATGAAGAAAAAAAAATTGAATATGTATGAAAATTTGAAATTACATTAAAAACTTGTTAGAATTCTCTCTGATAAATCATAAAGTAAATCAAAAGCTATATAAATTATTATTTACTTCAAATTGTGTATCACTTGTAAAAGTTTGTAATGCACGTGTCCACGTAATATTCTTTTAAATATTTTTAATTGGCTTGTGAATTATACACTAAATTGGAATGTCGTGCTTTACAAAAATTAAACAATAATTTAAAACTTTTTAACCGTGTTTATGAACCTGCGTTTATTAACCTTCAAAATGAAATAATTAAATTTTGATGGATTTGCACAAAACTTTGTAATTTGTATAATGAGATTTCCGCGAATTACTTTGCTAGTATCTAGATTTATGTTGAGAGATTGGGAGATTGTAAAATGCTTTGGAGTTTATATTCATAAATCTTTCAGGTGAAAATCTTTAATATTATAACGAAAATCTTCAATATTAATTGAAAACAGAGTGGTTTCATTAAAGCCCTATCACACCTAAGTTGATTTAGTCTTAAAATTGAACTTAAAATTGCAAATGGTGATTTTCCGTTGGTAAGATGACGATAAATGAGGCGTTGAGAGCAAAAGTGGACCAAGCTACATAATCGAGTTTTCGAAGCTTTTCCACTTTTGTACTATTATTGACTGTAAATTTTTTGGAAAAAAAAACATTCTGTGGACTTTATTACTCAATGTTGAAATGTTCTTTTGTGCATCCTAACATTTTTATCTAAAAACTCACTCGCAATAGTGATTCAAACACAAAAAACTCACGATTTCGATATGTGGGTTAGTCCACTCTTGCTCTGATAGCCTCAAATATACTTATTAGAAGAGAGCGACATAATAAACTTCAGACCAACATTAAACTTAAAATTGTTGAAAGTTCTCGAATACGAATTCAAAACCAAAAGCGCTGAAAATTTACGTTTGCTCTCCTAAATTCGTGCACTGAAGTTTGATATCAATTAGTGGGCGAACAAACGTATAGAAAAATTAAATATTCTTCTCAACTCGTCTAATATTCTGTAAAAAATAAAACAAAAATAGATTTTTCGATAACTATGATAAAAAGCTTCAGTGTTAAATTTAGCGCCATAAAATCTTTATGCGCCATAAAAAAAGCTCGAAAAATATTTTCGGCATGACTTTTCGATTTTGCAAGACATTTTTCTGTGCCCGACTTTTCGCGTAGTTTTCTTGTCAATAGTCCAATATCTTTTGCACAGATGAGTCTATCTATTTCTCACATTTATACAATTTTAAGATGAAATTATCTTAGGTGTGATACGGTTTTAGGAAATTAGATTCGGAAAATTCGACGTATATATTATTGGTACCAGGAAAACCTAGCCATGCTCGGCCACCTCAAAGTCGTCCTTTTGCTTAAATTTTGGAGAGGTGAGACCTATCGATCTAGATAGGTCTAACCTCTGTTAGAAAAACACACGCAATATGTTAGAAAAATACACAACCTAATCCACCTAACGGTGAGACGATACCTTTCTTACATAATTAAACTTCATATGATGAATATAATTGGGTATAATGTTGATTTTTTTAATAAATAAAAGCATCAGGTTTGTCGTGGAAAAGTCAGGTTTGTAGTGGGAAAATCTAAAGCCCTTAGCCCCCTTAGTAATACTGTAAAGTTTCATTAAGATCGGACCACCCAATTCGAAGATACCAGGCGAGGGGTATCGAGGGGAATTTTGTCAGAGGTGAGACCTATCTAGATTGATCAGACCTATCTAGATTGACCTATCTAGATTATTTTCGAAATCGTTTGTACAGACAGACAGTCATACAGACATTCCTCGTATTTTATATTATAGGATTCTACGGACTAAAATGTGGATACGTCGTTGTCGAGATAAAGTATTTTGTATATCTTTTAGAATTAATGCAAAAACTATTTTCCTAACAACGTCTAGGAAAATACCGTTATCCGTACAGGACCTTTGACAAATTTTAAAGTTTCGGCATTAAATTCATGATTAGCGACCTCTAAAATCTACTGTAAAATTTCTTGAAAAGGAAAAATGAAAGGTCATTCCTACGACCTCCCTGCCCTCATCGTCCAATGCTGACACCATCGTCCTTGGCCCTTTGACATGCTCTAAACTTACATATTTATTGGTTAAAATCTGATTAAAATCCCTTCAGCAGTTCAAGAGATAGGAGGGGATAGGTTACAGGGTAAAGGGTGGGTAGATTTATGTGGGTTAGGCTACGATCTATCTAACTGTGAAAACCCAATCAAAATGTCTAGGAGAGGGGATTAACGAAAAGAGGGGGTTAACGAAAAGAGGGGGTTAACGAAAAGAGGGGGTTAACGAAAAGAGGGGGGGGGGGGGGGGGGTGGGATTCAGATGCTTGTCGGTGAGATCCTTTACCCAACCCAGAAAACCGCATTTAAATCGGCTGATCGGTTCCAAAGTTATCAGTGATGGGTTATCGGAAAAAAGGAGGGTCGTTAAAATAAAGTACTAAAGTGGTTCGTGAACGCCTCGGTTTGTGAAGGCTCTTCAGGCAAGCAGAATAAAGGAAACTGCGAGTACCTAAATATACTTAAGAATAAAATTTCCACGAAATCGGTTGGACCGTTTTAGAGTGATGCCGAATCAAATATACAGGCAGTCAAACAAATATTTTAAAAATGTCATTTGTGATTTCAGCACAATAACACATATCACATGAAATAAAAAAATTTAAAAAAAAATTCCCCATTGTACTTATATTTAGAGATTTTCATACAAGTTTTTGTACGTTCAAAATAAACATTTAAAACTTGCACTTGATATCATTGTACACATCACTAAACCATAAAACGCTTAAATGGTGCAAATCCGATGTGGCGGCTGAGTGTTAGTGTCAGTTGAAAGTTTTATTCATTTTAAAGTTTTCCCAAACTCCTGAATAGTAAAGAAATGAAGGAAAAATTATGTATATTAGGTAGTGTAACATGCCATCTCACTACTCATATAAAAGTGTAATGTGATATCCTTTCACAGCACAACCGACAGATTTTCATAGATAAATCCAAAAGTGTGAGAGCTACACATTTTCAAGGATTATGTTTAACAGTTTTCTGGCTTAAACTTTAATCTCTCTTGCAGATTTAATTAGACTGAGCAAAGGACTGAGGAAATACATAATTTTCCATCTAAAGGGTGGTCTAGGCAAGGAAACAACAAATATTTAGTGAAGAAGTTTTAGAAGGAATTAAGAAAACTTGTTCCAAAAATACGTTGAAACGATTGCAGCCATTTGTTATCCCAAAGTATACATCTGGTTTTCAAAAAAAAAATTGTTTTTGCAATGATTTTTTATTTTCATTA
Organism: Chrysopilus asiliformis; assembly: GCA_964034945.1. Classification (NCBI taxonomy): domain Eukaryota; kingdom Metazoa; phylum Arthropoda; class Insecta; order Diptera; family Rhagionidae; genus Chrysopilus; species Chrysopilus asiliformis. The sequence continues at coordinate 13,978,166 of OZ035960.1, forward strand.
TAGATAAATGTTCTGTATCCTTGATTTTACAAACTTGAACCATGATTTTATTATTCTTATAAGATTGCTTTCGACAACTATTTCAAAAATGTTGTATTCTTTAAGTTTCTTTAGAATATTTTGGTTTTTGAGATAAAGCCACAAAATAATTTCACATAATTATTCGTGATAATTTTATCTAAAATATTTTCTGCTAGTTTTAGTCGGAACCACGCCCTTAAAGAAAATACTTTGTAAACAGTCATTTTTTTCTAGGTTTTTGATTTATCTCGGTTTACCAGATTTGTTTCACATAAAACATTATAAGGTAATAAATACACTGCTCAGTAAGCCAATTAATCTAAGAAGTTTTCCTGTATAATATATCAAATTTATTGAGCAATTGATCATTAAAGTAGAAATAAATTACTACCCAAAAAGTCAACATCGAAATTCATCAATTAGATTAATGTGAAGCACGCAGAAAACAGTTTAACATCAAAACATATAAAATATTTTCGTTCACATTTATAAAGTCTATATAAACTATAGAATGTCGAGCCATCGTTGTATTATAGTATTTTGTGTACGTTTTAGAAAGTACGGAAAAGATTCCAGAAATCAATTTCTTAGGGAATTTTTAGAGAATAGTGTTACCTTTACTTAGGAGGACTATATTTATTTTAGGTTAATCCCGGACAATATGAGTAGGGGAGGGGAGATGGGGGAGCGATAGTTGAAAAGGGTCACCAACGAAACAACATATTGTATAAAGAAAATAAAACTTGATTTGGATGAAAACCAATGGAAAACAATTAAGGAATGTGTGCCGCATTTTTTAAACTGGAAGCGGCGTAATGATTCAAATCAAGCACTACATCCGTGGTTCCCAAACTTCTTCAGTTGATGCCCCCCTTGAACACTTATCAAACAGCTGACGCCTCCACTTTTTTGAAAACCTGTCAAACCTCCGTGGTTCTATTCTAATGTTTTAAGTTAAAAATCCACACACACTTTTACTGTCCATTTCAATTATTTATTTCCCTAGTTTCTACAAAAAAAAACTGAAAAAATAGAAAATTAATGGGATGGGTGACACTGTTTTTCTTTCACTAAAATCTAAATATTAGGTCTGATGTTTGACAGAGCATATCGGAGATCGCTTTCCAGATTAAGTCTGCAACGCTGCTTTGTTGATTTCAAATTTCTTCACGCCTACCGTCCGTAGCTCTACGCCCCCCTGGCCGTGGCCCCACGCCCCCCAAGGGGGGCGCGCTCCCCAGTTTGGGAATCACGGCAGTACATAGTTCCAAGCGAAAATTAAGTTAAATTTTCACGCATTTTAGGTTCCTTAAAACAATTGTAACGGAAATTCTAAAAATATCAATAAAGATAAAAATACAATGTAAGCCAATTTTTGTTGTTGACATCCCTGCATCTTTTGTTGAAAATCGTTGAAAAAATGCGCCGCAGGCGAAAAAAAAGTGATATACAATAAGCCTCAGCCGAAATAGAGTATTTTTTGCACATTTAGTAATAGTTTTTTCCAGCGTTTGTTAAATTATAACATAAAATGAAAAATCCGGAACAAAAGTTTATTTTCCGGGACGCCGGGACAAAATGCCTAAATCTGGGACATAATGCCTAAATCCGGGACAACTTGCCTAAATCCGAGACTGTCCGACCATTGCTAGACGTATGGTTACCCTACATTTACAAGATCTTCGAGAAAAAGTACAAAATTCTGACATTTGATTCGTAATTAGCGACCTTAAAAATCCTGTAATGCTATTTTCCCAGAAAATAAATGGGGAAAGAATATTCGTGTTATCTTCACAGAGCCTTCCTTTTGGAATTTTGAAACTCATAATCAGCGATTTTCCCAAGAAGAAATTGAAAAGCGGATATTTTCGCTGTCGTTAGCACAATTCGCTGATTCGACTCTAAAAACATTTTGGAAGTGATTTGTGAAAATTTAGCAAAATCGTTTTAAATCCTTATGAATATCAACAAACATTCTTTAGTTTAAGGGGGCCAATCTAAATAGAATAAAACTCAATAATCGAATATATTTTATAAAGTTCATCATAAAAGCTTTTAGAGCTCATATCGTAATTGATTTTGTAATTTGATTAATTGCATCTTTTATGATGTACATATAGAGCGTTTCTAATTGGAACAATTGTTGAGACTCTACTGAAGTTTACATACTCTTTATGCGAATCATATTGTATTAGATAATTAGTGCCCCCTCCCCGCTTCCTCTACTTCAATACCTTTAAATTTTTTTTTTTGAGGTTTTCTCGAAAACGGTCTCGCGTATCGACATAACTCTTCCATACATCAAAATCCAAATAGATCATACCTACTCCCTCTCGTACAAATAGAAAATATGCTGTTCTAGAGCATTTGAGGAGTTTCCTTGGGCAATTGCGCCTTTATTTAGGATTAACGCCCCGTTTACACTTGCCTTTTTTTTGAATTTCTCCGTGAAATTTTATTCACGAATTTTCAGAAAAAAACTCACTTTGCAAAAGTGTTTAAAATTCGAATTTATTCGACGGTTTTATATGAAAAAATACGGTTTCGTAGTGTTCCAGGAATAAATTTCTGAATTTTGTGTCGTCGTGTAAGCAATTGCGCAACATGAATTTAGTATTAAAGAATAAATTTAATGAATTTAATGTCAAAGACTAAAATTCACGGAATAAAGTGTCAGGTGTCAACAGCGCCTAAGGACGTTACGACAGTAGCCTTTTTCCATATAAAAATAGGGACACGTTGGCACATTTTTCTCAAAGACCGATCGACGGATTTAAATGAAATTTCACACACTTGTTAAGGTATATAACAAAATTTAAAAAAAAATAAAACTCAAAAATAAATATTTAAAAAACTCTAAAAAATGCGATTTCTCGCGCAGCGAGCTCTCAAAATGTAAAAATAATAAGGGAAATTACAAGAGATTTTTTTCAAATAATTTATCAACCGCCGGGAATCGTGGAATAAAAGACATTATACTAAATGAACAAAATCACTTATATTCCATTTAAATTACTTGAGATACCAAAGAATTTGCTGAATAAATGAGAAATTCATCGAACAATCCCAAAATTGAGACAATACTAATACAATATTTCCCAGATTTATTCCGCAATTTCCGATGGTTGATAAAATTATTTTAAGAAAATCTCTTGTAATTTTCTTTACTATTTTCATATTTTGAGAATCTTTTAAATTCTTTTTTTTCATTCTTTGGTTTCAAGTTCCTCAAATCACCAGAGAGCGCAATTTTACTCTAAACTGCTTTAAAAGACTTGAATGCCTACAAGTCCAAAACTGTCGGCCAAAATCAAGCATGGGAAATAACTAAATTATATTATGAAGTAATTTAAAAGGGAACTACTTTCCACATCATTAATAATTATCAAATAACATGACATTGAAGCAGATGTACAAGGACGAAAAAGTTTTGCCCTTTGACCGGATATCCAACAAACAAACCGACAGACCCTTGTTGGCTGGAGATACAATGGTGCAAAATTAACCCATATAAAAGGATTAAAATACCCAAATGGATTAAAATTCTCACTCACATCAGCTCTAGAATTTCATACACAATCACAAAGTTCTATCTACATTTATGTATTTTAGCAAAATAATTTACACAAAAGTCAAGAGCACAAGTAAATCTTTTTAAATCTATGGTTATATTTGTATAGGGATTCATCCTAGAAGGAAATTATTATTAGCTTACAGTGCAACACCATTGATATGAAAATTGCATTAGATAACAGAATTGTTGGTGAATTATGCAAAAAGCCACTGAGTGGACGTTAGTTGGGCAATTTACATGGAAAATTCAGATTTAAGTTGGCTTTTTGAAGATTAAATAATTTATGGAGCGAAAAAAATAACAGAATTTTCACAATAGAATGGGAAACAAATTTTTGTTCATAATTTCAAAGGACTGTGAATAAATTAAAAATATTTTTCATATATTGCGCTACCCAAAATACATCACAAACTGTGATAAAATACGAGAATATTCTTCATACTTTGATTTACATAATTTTTTGCATACATTAAAGCAATCATGCTAAAATGCTTCTAATGAACAGTGGTTCTGGTAATAAGGGTTCACATTATCATATTATTTTCATAATTATGACGGTGGGTTTTCTATGTACCGAAAATTTTGGCAATTCGAGATACTACTTTAACGGGTAGATGCATAATATATTCGAAGGTTTCGATTATATTGTTACGAAATATGAATAGCACACCTTTAGTCACTCAGCCGTAGTATAATATTGCTAAACTATCAGAAATTATTGGGAATTGGTAATTAATAGCAGCTATGTTATGAATATTTTATAGGCTCGGCCATCCCCAAAGTAATCAAATTGCAAATTGCAAGTAAATATTTTTCTTGCTTGCTTGAATTTCGTGAAGCTAATTTAATATTCATGTCAATAATTTTGCTCATAGCTATGATTATGCTAAATTAGAATAAATTAATTCATAAATATCTACTCAAAATACCGACAAAAATTATGAAATAATTTAAACCATTCAAATTTTGGAAGGTGTTGCTCTCTATGTACTATTGTGAAAAATGCGCGTTACCAAATTTATAGGATATACAATTAACTACAATGTTTGCTTTAACGGTTTATACGTATCTCTAAAGGTGCCGCTCCACATGAGAGTAAATATGCGAGTAACTCTCAAAAACTCTTGAGAGTTACTCGGAGGAGGTTGTCCATTTGAGAGTTAATTTCGGCGATTTTTCTCTTTTCAAGACCAATATCTTGATTTTTTTGACATCTTGCTTTGGCGAGTTCTCGAGAGCTGCTACCGAAATTCAAATGCCGTTCGTATCTGGCGAGCAACTCCCCGAGGGTTCAGTTGGTGCGTGTCGACTAGAGAGTAGAATCACTTTTGACAGCTCGCAGAAACTAGCTCGCGAGTTTTTGCGAGTTTCTGCGAGCGACTGTCAGAGACGTGTCCATTTGCGAGTAGCTGCTATCGATAGGTTCTCGCCGGCATTTCCTGTTCTCGCCGGCAAGGGGACAACCTCCTGTGAGTAACTCTCGAGAGTTTTTGAGTTACTCGCGTATTTACTCTCATGTCGACCGGCACCTTAACGGTTCTCAACATATTTCAAAAAAAAATATTTTTTTTGAAACTTTCTGGGTTTTTTGAAAATTTTTCGTAAAACTATACACTATTATTAATAAATAACCAGATTCAACGGAAATAAAATTACCTGCAGTTCTCAAGATATTTGCAAAAATATTATTTTTTACATATTTTTTCCGAAACTATAAATATTGCAGAAAAAAGTTTCTCCCTTTCAGAGCTCTGGAATAGAATGGCGAAGCATTATAATGGCGCTTATTTTATTTTTTTAAGTAATCACGTTTCAAATACTTCATTATTGTCTACAATATCTAAAAATTGTGGCGAATATCTAAATTGTAAATATCGTATTTTACAAATATCAGAGTAATTGGAGTTGGTCTTTAAAAATTCGTGGGGTCGAAGTCGGTGCTTTTTTAAATCCAGGGATAACGTATCACAAAAATACCCTTAAGTACGTTCAAATACTAAGCCATCAAAAAACCATCACTGTAATCGGTCAATAAAATTTATTAAATTGTAATGAAGATATTGTTCTAGAATATCTTGTTTTAACATCCCGGAATATTATTTTTTTGCCTTTCATAAGAATTGTTTTGAGCTGATTATGCAGGAATTTCCATTAGAAAAGCCCCTAGTGAACCCAAAGCATCATGAAACAGCTGGTGAATCCCGAGGAAATGTTTTTTGGATTTGTAATTACAGAGAAAACTCAAATTTACAAATACGGCGATAATTTTATGATAGAAATTTTATTAAAATTTTCCATCTTGGTGAGCATCTGCTACTAGCCACAATATTATCCAGTTTTAGGGTATTAGTGTTGTACAGGTTTCAATGGGAAATTTACTTTTGAATATAAGCATAACAAAAAATGTGGTGTTTTTATTTGTGAAATTAGCGCCCATTTTTTTCAATTAACACTATTTTTGATTTAAATTGATAGGACAAGGAATCAAAATCTACAGGGTGTATCTTGATCAAAGTTTTCCAAGAGACCCCTTTCCGCCTAAAGTAACACCCCATCACTTTTTATCAGGTTGAACATTTTTAGACCGTGATTCACAAAAATCTCAATAACTTCGTTTGGAGGCAAAATACGGGGCCAAACGAATACTCACTAGTAAGTAGACATCATGTCCTTTCTAATGACACCAAATATATAAATCCGGTAATAAATTAATTAAATAGTGGGCTCTCAAGTAAGTAACTTTGAAGAACTAAACGTTTTAACCAAATTAACCCTAGACCCGTGTACTGGGCACTGCACTCAGAAAAATGTCCAGGTCAACTTTTTGTCAGGTTAACTCTGACCTTACAGAGGTGTCTGTAAGCCAGCTAGTTGTCAGAGTTAATCTATCTAAGGTCAACTCGTGCAGCTCCCAATGCCCTACTTCACCTGCTGGTGGCTTAATTTCAGAATTTCTCCGACCACAGGTCAACTCAGTTTTACTTGCCCACATGCAGGCGAACGCGCGCCTGCCCGATGCCAATTACGCCGTATGTAGGTCGTCGAGTTAGCCTCCATTTTTCTGAGTGTGAGTGCCCAGAACGATTTTTTGGGGTTATATTTTCCCATTGTATTTCTTACTTGTTTAACGAATAAGCCACATTTTTATAATTTTTAAACAAACAAGCGATACCGAAGTACACAATATATGGACGTTTTATAGTACACGGTTAAGTGTATAAAAAACGTCTCATTTTAACCACAAAAACGGTAATAACTTTTGACCTACTTTAGATATCAGCGTAAACTTTTTTTTTGTATGAAAGGTCTTCGAATAGCGCGTCTTTTTCATAAATAATACCGTTACAAAGGCTTTTCTTGGAATACTTTGACAGGAGATTCTATAGAACCGACTCGGGTGTATCGTAACAAAGTCTATATTGGAACACTTAGTTACGATACACCCTGTACCCAAATGCCTATGATATTTTCTAAGTTTCCTTTGCGGTAACACACTAAGATTTCAGAGAAAGAAAATATATATATTTCCCTGATTTACTTTGCTTGAAATAACAATAATTGTGTAGAGAGAGATATTAATGCATTAATTTAATACTCTAATATTTTCATAGGTGAATGTAAATGAAATCATCTTATTACAGCACCCTTATCGGCTTTGTCCTATAAACAAACTCATTTAATTAAGCTAAGCATACAAAATGGAATTGCGATGTTTCAGGCTTTACGAAAATTCAAACAATGATATATGTAAACCTGAAACAAAGTAAATCAGTTGAAAGGTAAATTCCTAAGAAATGGGGGTTTGAGCATTGTTGTGTGAATGAGCAAATAAGTTATTAAAGCCCTACAATATAAATAAATCAACAGGATACATTTGTCAACTTATTTGGTTTAAAAATATTTGTTAAAACAATTTCTTATGTGAAAATCTTTGTTATTGAACTTAACTTGATTCTGTAAATTGTATTGGAATTAAAAACGTTTAGACAAAACTCAACAATTCTTTTTTGGAATTTTTAACTTTAAAAAATATTGCACATTTAATTTCAACTAAACCTTGTGTTAAGGTGCTGCCCGTAAAATACCTTACGCTTTTATGGACGAGGTTGGGGCTGGCCTTAGTGTGACGGTGGTAAAAGTACTCACACATCCATAATAAATCTAACTATTTAATAATGGGGGATTGGGAATAAGATATTTTCGTCAATTTAAGTCAAAATTAACTATTTATACTCTATGTATGTATATGATATATCATATAGAAGTATATTAAGATTTAGTATATCATTTGTAACGCATCGAACTAATCATCGTAGACAAACATAACAAAAGCTATAATTGCCAATCTGGCAATTATTGAAACCCGTATGGTGATATTCGTATCAAAATTCGAACAGTTATACCAAAATTCCACTTTGAAGTCAAACTTTCCAATAAGATTTTTTAAAATTTATTCCAATCGGATTTTGATGTATGGGAGTTTTATGTAGAATCATATCCTAAATAACTTTTGTTCTTGCACTTTTTTGATAGGATGCACCGTTTTTGAGATATTCGCAAAAAACCTTTTCGTTCGTATGGGGGATACCCCCCCCCCCCCCCCCTAATGGTCCATTTTTGCCCATTAACGAACTTAGCCTCGCATTTTACGAAAACGAATCTGCGTAAAATTTCAAGTCTCTAGCTCAATCCGTGCAAAGTTAGTATACCCTTTGGTTTCACCATACGGGTATAAAAATGAACTACACCAGGGTGTAAGGGATGAAAAAGATTTTGATTACTACTAGTGCGTCCGTCTCCGTCTGTCCGTCCGTGAACACCATAACTATTGAAAGGATTGAGTTAGAGACTTGAAATTTTGCGTAGTTACGTTTCTCGTAAATGGCTAAGGGTATGTTCTTGTACGGGCAAAATTGGACCATTCCTTCCCCTCTCCCCCATACAAATGAAACAACAGTTTTTTGCAATTTTCTCGAAAACGGTGAGTCATATTGAAAAATTTATCAAGATGAAATGTGTTTAGAATATATTTTTACATAACTGCGACCTCTCCTTCCTCCTCCATACAAATTGAATGTTTTTTTGAAATTTTCTCAAAAACGGTGCGTTTTATTGAAAATTTTTGTAAAGAAAAAATCTGTTTAGAATATGATTTTACATAACCGTTCCATAAATCAAAATCCAATCGAACCCCTACTTTCCCCCTCTCATATACAAATGGATTTTTGTAATCAACATTTTGTATTGGACGGTTGGCCCCTGCACTCAGAAAAATGGAGGCTAACTCGACGACCTATATACGGCGTAATTGGCCTCGGGCAGGCGCGCGTTCGCCTGCATGTGGGCAAGTAAAACTGAGTTGACCTGTGGTCGGAGAAATTCTGAAATTAAGCCACCAGCAGGTGAAGTAGGGCATTGGGAGCTGCACGAGTTGACCTTAGGTAGGTTAACTCTGACCGCTAGCTGGCTTACAGAAACCTCTGTAAGGTCAGAGTTAACCTGACAAAAAGTTGACCTGAACATTTTTCTGAGTGTGGCAATTGTAGCTTTCTTATGTTTTTAAATATACAGTAGAATCCCGATCATTCGTACCCCGATAATTCGTATGAATTTGCTGGTCCCTTGAAATACGAATTATCGGGATTCTACTGTAATAAATTTAGCCACTTAGTAGGAAAATTTACTATTTTGTGGTTAAATTGACATTTTTTGCTAACTATTTCAGTCTTATTGCGTGTTCCCCATTATAAAATAGTTTGATTTACAATTTTTATTTCTCAGTGTGTAAAAAAACGTGGCATTGGGGGAAAGGGGGTGGCCAGAGAAAGTGATGAATTTTATGGACAACTCATAATTGTTAAATTGCTCTTATATGAGTCAATTTCCCCTCATACATTTTCCACAAACAATCAATTTGAAATTTTATAAAGTTTTGCATAATTTCATTTTTGTATCATAAATTCTATCAAAAGTTACTAAACGCATAGAATTTCGTGATATAAATCAATACTATTGTAAAATTTCCCAATTCAGCCTTTTTTCTGTCTGCTAATGATATTATAAATATGGATTGTAAAAGTTCTCCATCGAAAGACGAACCCAAATACGGCCTTCGGGATTACCCAATGATCGATTTTATATATCAACCGGTGAAAAGAATTTTTAAGTTGCCAACCTAAATTAAATTTTGTTTTTCGGTTGACTATTTTGTTGCAAAACTAAGTTTTTGAACGGATTATCCAAATATGATTGACATGAAAATTGATATCTCCAAAAAAGAAAAGTTGATTCAGAAAACTTTTCAATTTAAAGAGTTATTTCAATTTTTGCAGAAATATTATATTTTAGAAAACTTTATTGAAAGTTGATTTTGCACTAATATAATCTTGGTTGTTCACATCCGGTATTAGAAATGAATTAAGATTAATTGTTAGCGACATAGAGAACAAATTGAATGTTAAACACTTAAAAAAAATCGAATCTAAAATCCACTCTATTCACAATTAGCAACAAAGCGGAAATTATTTTATAAATACAAACAGTAAGACTGGTATAAGGATAGTACAGTTTCCTAATTCATTAATTAATGAAAACATTAAAGTGAGTTCACATTAAATTGTTCTATCCAAGATCACATTAATGGACACGTCGTCGCAATTCATTTTCCTTTTATTAATTCAGAGGGCCTACGATTTCTCAAATTCTTGTATATCTCCGGGCATTTCCCTTAATCATGTAATCCTGAAATTGACCCGATATCAAAGACGACAAAATTTAATTATTGAGCAGGTCATTCGATTTATTTTATTATGATTATTATGTCGTTTTTCGTGTTCCTTTAGTAGAGTTGAAAATTCGATTATCCTTTTTCATTGGCTTATGACACCAAGATTTCTTGAAGCGATATTTTAGTAACCATGGCGGGATTTGAAAATTTGAAAAGTCAGCAGAAAATTCATCGTGTTTAACTTTTTTTTCCATTTTGCTATTCCAAGGCTGATGCCATTTTTCCAGACGGTAGTGATTTTTCTTCATTTAGTCAATACGAAATTAGTATTTTGAACTTGTGGCGAAAATTCTACCCGATTGGGCACAAGACTCTGGGTAATGTTTGCTCATGACACATCAGTCATTGGGATTAGTTTTTGAAGGAGGAATGTCTTGTACAGATACGTACGTCGATAGAATCTAAAATTATACCTTTCTAAAATAAACCTTTACAGCTAATTGGGTAAATTTCTCTTGATTTCATATCAAAACTTTGTTGAAACATGAGCATTTTTTTGAAAATAAAATTGCGGTGTTACGAATTAGTTTCAATTATTGAACATAAATAAATCTAACATTCGACCTTACAGAAAAGATTAATGGTCGGTCTAAAGTTAAAAGACTAACAGCAATCAAAGTTGAAAAGTTGAAGGGTTAAATGCTGCGGGAAATGTTTGAAGTGAAACACCACAGTCTCGATGTGTTGATGTGTGACCTTGAATTCACGAAAGGCCTTCATGTACTCCTTGCCAGTACGATGTAATTTCAACCAATTTGAGTTTCTTATGATGAAACTTACAAACAGATTCTGAAAATTTGTCTGCGTTTAAAAACCATAATTAAGTTTTATGCAAAATAATTAAATTTTGTACACATTTTATTAAGACATGTAGGAATTTTGCTGTGTTATTTGTGTGAGCATCATCTAAAAACGGTTCAATTCAGTTGTATCAAATCTGAGATTAATATATATACTCTCTAAAAAAATCGGGATGAAAACTATCCTTATTTCACACTTTTGGACGTCCAACCTTTTTGGGAAACAAACTAGCTTTTTGGAAAAGATTAAATTTAACCTTTTATGAAATGAAATTTTTCTCTTAAAGACAGGGATAGCAAATGAAAAAAAATCGTTCGAAGACAGATCGAAGACAGTAAAGTTTCTTACACTTTTGTCTTTCAATAGAACTCGATATCTCAAACTGGTATCGAGAAATGTATATCGTTCAAAAAAATCAATTTTTTGCAATTTATTTGCAAACTAACATTATATAAAATTAATTGAAGAGAATAATATTTGCCACAATCTTGTCTTTCAATGTTATCCGCTATCTTCTACCGTTATTGAGATATTTTTATTAAAATTTAAAAAAAAATAGACTTTTACGGATTGCTTGCAAACTAAATATTTGTCGAGAAAACATTAAAAAGAGACAGATATTAAAATTATCTATATTTTTGCAATTACCGTCAATCGATATCTTTTACCGTTATCGAGATATTTCAGATTTTGTGAAAAAAGTCATATTTTTATATCAGCTATTTATTATTATTTTAATTGGCTGATAGCGTATTTTTTTTATATACACTGTAGAAAATGGATTTGTATTTAAACCGAAAAATGGGGTAAAAACGGGGTAAATTTGCAAAAAAGTCGTAAAATTTCGAAAAAAAATCAGAATTTAGCTCGCACACCATTTAAGTTGTAAACTCACCGAAAAAAACATTAATCTAACACTAGAAATAGGGTAATTTTAAACAATGCGTAAAATTTCGACCAATATTCGTATTTTTACTCTCATTTTGGTGTAAAAACACGCTCACAGGGTATTTTTACATTATTGTATGGACAATTTCATTATTTCACAACGCAATTGACGGCATTAGCGTGTTTGATGAGTAATTTGATCGCCATTCCAGAAATGGTTCAATGGATAAACACAAATAATTCGCTCTGGCTTGATGGAGCTATGTTGCCCCAACCTTATAATTCGCATAAGGTTTGTGGCATCGGAGTATAAATACTCGAAACGAGTTTTACTCCACCAAAATCCTGTAAGCCTGCTTGGAAGCTGCTAAAACAGGCTCTGATGACGGTGAGCCAGCTTCCATACAAGAAACAGGCTCCTGACGGGTTTTCAGGGCAGACATGCCTGACCTATTGGGGGGAAATTTGGATGTGAAAACATCCGCAAAAATAATATAACAATTTTGTTATATTTTTTGCAGACCTTATAAGCCGAGAAATTCTAATACGATTTTCGGTGTAATTTTAAACAAAAAATGTCGTAAAATTACACCTTAAGACGCGGTTTTGCTACCAAATATGAGGAAAATTACAACAAAAATGTGGTAATTTTAAACACCCATGGCAGTTATTACACTATTTTCGGTTTAATTTTAAACAAAAAATGTCGTAAAATTACACCACTATTGTACTTTTACTTCTTATTTAGTTTAAAGTTCCCCCGTAAAAGTGGCTTTTGTACGCCACAAAATGAGTAAAAATGCATAGCTTTTAAGCCATTACGACTCGGTTTAATTTTACTACTATTATAGTAGGAAAATGGTTTCCTACTATTTTAGTGGTAAAATTACAATAAAATTTTCTAGAGTGTACATCTAATAGGCTTTGTGTGTCTGTCTGTCTGTTTTTCTGTCTGTTCGCTTAAAACTTGAGAACCACCGAACCGATTTGAATGAAACATACTGCCATCAATCAAGTCGAGTATCAAGGAGCGGGTTTTGGACTATGGGTTAACCACAAGATTCCATTATTTCTTACTTCCTCCTCCTGATTTATCTAAATTTCGCCTATAACATGCGAACTACCAGACCGATTTGAATGACACTTCCAGGGAAGATTACTGACACCAAGGAGTGGATTTTGGACCATTAAAACATTACCAACCGCTCATAAAATATGTGAGTATTAATTAAATGAAACTTTTAGAGATGTTTGGAGGCCCAAGACCGAACCGTTGGTAGAAGCGAAGCCTCTAGTATTAAAAAAGTAAAATAAAAATAAAACTAACTGAATTTGATATTTGACTTACCAAAAAAGCAGCAACAGAACACGACGGAATATAATGTTATAAAAATGATTTTAACATCAGTCCTATCGAACACATAGTCACGCTTTCCATTATCCTCATCCAGGTAATAATCGATATCACTTATGGTTGTGCCATCCAAATACTGACTACCGTTGCTATTGTTTACTAGTAGATAATCACTCAAATTTGTCACAGCCAAATGCAAATAATTTTCAGTGCTGACAAGTTGTTGATTAGTTTGATTTATGGACAATGACGAGGCTGACACTACTGACGAAGACGTTGTTGAGAGCGTTGCCAGAGAGAATGAGTTCACTTCGCGCGCATATTGCCGCTGGCTATCAAAGTATCCAGGAATTATGTAGCCATTAGTCGTTACTTCAATATCACTACTGATTATGTTTATATTAGATAAGGTTGGGTCGGCAATTGCTCCATTAGACGATGTCAACAATGCTCCGCTACTTCCGGTACCATTTAATGCGAAAAGTGCCATGTGCTCAGTAGTTGGCCAAGACATACTCATTGATCATTTCAGGTTAATCAGGATACACATTAATATTCTATCCATCAACGGACGATGCCGAAAATTTCCTCTACTGGTCAGGTCACTTCTGCTTTGCACGATGGGGCGGTTAAAGTGTAAATAATTTTGGGTTCGTTTTGTACATTTACGGAATACTAAAATTCACTCAGTTTGTTTTTGATTTGTTCGAGTAGAAAGTTTTGTTTTCGATTCAAGGAAAAAAAAACTTTTCCGTTTGGAAAAAAATGACTACTATATTTCACTAACAGCAATTCTCATCTTATATTCATTTTTTATGCTGGTTGTATTCTTCGGTCTGAAATGAAACAAAAAAAAACATATAATCATTTTTCCGTTTGGACAGATTTCCTTTCAATATTTTATGATATTTTCATATATTCTCGGATATAATGAAAATATTATCATTTTAAGTACATAACATGGAAGAAATCAAAACTTCGTTCTTCCTTATTGATAGAGAAAAGTTATTTTGAGCGATTTCCTACATTTCAATTATAAATCTTTTTTTCAATATGAAAACAAAACAAATTGATTTTTCATAATGGTCTCATATTGCACAAGAATTCTTTTATTAAACTGAAGAATAAGCCGTTCCTTCGTTTTTTTTTCAAAGTCTTAAGAGTACGGGAAAAGCTCATTTCCTTGTGACTGAATATATAAACGGAAAAGGCACATTCCAAATAATATCATTAATCATCTTTTGAAACAGCGCACATTAAGAATGAAATACAGGAGGTTTGATTAATGATTTCGAAATTTACGAAAAAATAATATTATTTGTGGCATTATTTTCATATATGTAGATAAGCATATTTTTTTTATTTCAACACTTACAATTGTTATCAATTGTATGTTTTCGGCTATAAATATAAAATACAATAAATCACTTTAAATAAACATAAAATAATCAAATTATCTTAAAATAAATCAAACTGATTATATTTAGGAAATATAAAAGAATGGGAACTATTTCTGCTGTTAGACAATTTATAGAGTGTTTCATTAATTTTTTATGATCTATATTTCACTAGAATGTGGACTCGTTGTTGTCGGATGCAAGCGCTTTGTATTCATTCTATAAATACAGCAAAAAAATCCAGACATCAATTTGTTAACAATTTTCCGAAAAAAAAACTCATTTTAGGGTTTTTGGGGTTACGTACTAAAAAAATTTCCCAAAAAAATCCCAAATAAGTCAAGTGTGACATGTTTTATGGACAGCCCCTTAATAAAGGGCGTTTTTTTAGACGTGTGGTTTTCAAGAAGAAATAAAACGCATATAATTTAATGTTATGGCCAAGAGTTTAGCTTTATTATAAAGATAAGGGTTTGCCATTATGTTTTAAAAATGATTTCGGGCAAGTGGCCGCCGCGGCTGGCTCGAATAAATTCCAGCCGAGAGGCCCAATTTTCTACCACTTTTTGCAGCAATTGGGGTCGTATGTCAGCAATAACGCGCCGAATATTCTCTTTCAAGGCGTCAATCGTCTCGGGCTTATCTGCGTAGACAAGCGATTTCACATAACCCCACAAAAAAAAGGCCAGCGGTGTTAAATCGCACGCCACAGGCCCACGACGCGAGATAATGCGCTCACCAAAAGTTTCCTTCAATAAATTGATTGTTTCGTTGGCTATATGGCATGTAGCGCCGTCTTGTTGGAACCAAAGGTCGTCCACATCAACATCCTCCAATTCAGGCACGAAAAAGTCATTAATCATGGCTCTGCGTTCCCCATTGACTGTGGTCACAAGTGGGTGTGAAAATCTCGTTTTTTTTAAATTTTCGTGTAAACTTACATAAGAACAGCTTTTAATTGAAACATAACAAAAGCTATAATTGCCAATCTGGCAATTATTGAAAACCCGTATGGTGATATTCGTATCAAAATTCCACTTTGAAGTCGAACTTTCCAATAAGATTTTTTAAAATTTATGCCAATCGGATTTTGATGTATGGGAGTTTTATGTAGAACCTTATCCTAAATAACACTTTTTTGATAATATGCACTTTCTTGCACTTTTTTGATAAGATGCACCGTTTTTGAGATATTCACAAAAAACGTTTTCGTTCGTATGGGCGGGGAGGGGGGTACCTCCCTAATGATCCATTTTGCCCATTAACTAACTTAGCCTTGCATTTTACGATGTGCAAAATTTCAAGTCTGTAGCTCAATCCGTGCGCCCGCAATCCGCGCCACAGACAGACGGACAGACAGACAGACAGAGCACTATAATTTAATAGATCATCTCGCTTAAGGGCACTATGGCTTAAAAGAACATCCCATTTAAAAACACAATTTCTTGTGGCAATCTTCAGGTGCCTCGGAATCAAAAACACCGCTTAAAAGAACAACCTGCTTAAGAGCACAAATTTTGTTGACATTTCCAACGGACTCCACTGTTTAATAAGCTAATAAAAAATTTTCTTTATCGCCAGAAAGGCAAATCGTAATGGAAAACATTCAAAAACCTTTAACTCGTACTTATGATTTTCCAACACTTCGATGAACACGATATATCGAAAAATGTCCCATTTTATTTTGTAATCCACCGAATTACACATAAAATAAAAGCCATAATTTTACTAATCAGTCCTTAAATTTTCAGACATAAGCGATATTGTTAAATTGAATTACTCTGGGTAAAAATTTGATTGTGGTCACTTATTCTTAAAAATTAAACTGTTTAACATTAAAAATTTATTTTTTCAAGTAAAAAGAAATATTTTTGCGGATAGAATTTATATAACATTCACATATTATGACGACTTTCGAGTGAAAGTAGGAAAAATATGTAATCGTTTGTAGATTGCCTCTAAAAATTCTAACTCGCACCCATAAACTGTTTTATATGATCCAGAAAATGAATACGTACTTCCGTCTATATGTTATGCCCACATACAAGTAAATCGTCTATCTTTATATCTCTGTAGAAAGATACTTTATGGTATTATTACCATGGCTTGTATCCATCTATCTTCATGCCAGCTAAGACTTCCATTATGCCGGATAAATGCAGTTTGGCAAATTTCATGTGGTTCATACGATAAATTTATCGTTCTCGTTTTTCTTTTAATGGTTTGGCGAAAAAAAATTCCGGTTTACCCATTTTTAAATTTGTGAAGTTAAAACTTTGCCTCTACCAAAGTTTTGTGTATTCCATTTTGTTTTATAAGTTTTATGAGTTCAATTTGAAGTAACTGTGGGGTCATGTTGAAGTTTTGATTTAAAATCTACCAGCCTGTGACTACTCGCTCAACCATTATGTTCAACTCGATATGCTGCCATTCAATATATGGTAAAAGTACACAAAAAACTTTCAAACTAAACAAAATACAATTTTTCATATTTTTCACTTTTGCACTATTTTATTAGAAATCGAGCTAGAACATAGACTCGAGGGCAGGAATGCTGTTCAACAATAATATATTGGATGACTATTTGAGTTTATTGCACACTATTCTAGGGGGAATTCTTTTTAGACGAAAATTTCATGGAATTCTGTAACCGAGAACCTAAAAAATGAAAAGTTTGTCAGCGATTGATGCAAGAAAATGAATTTTCATATTGTTTATGTTTAATGGAGTCAGTAAAATTAAATATATCAGAATTTTACAAATATTTACATTTGTTTTATTGGAAAAAAAGTTCTATTCAACAGACTGTAGTTTGCAATTGTTTCATTGTGTGTTTTTGGGGAATTTGTGAATATACGATGTGTTGGTAACTTTAGGGATTAAATCGGGTAAAATTATACAAAAAATCGTTTATATTCCAAACATCACTTGTTTGTTATTTTAAATATAGGCAACGAAATTCAATACACAGACTGGAACGTACAGAATCAATCAATCGTCAGACAAAAAAATTATCTTCACTATAACTCTCGAAAATAATAACGTATGCTAGTAGAGTTTTTTGAGTCCCCAAAACAATGAAAATTTTAACAAATTTTTATAACATCCGCCAGCGGAAGTTATGGGTACAATAATTTCCGCTAGCGGCGCTGCGTTTTTCAGGCCCCTAAAAAATTAAAATGTCAACAAAGTTTTCATCAAGTTTTGACGAACTATACTATTTATTATAAAGATAAGCAACAACATAATTTTTCATGGAACTTTTTAAAAGTATGGAAAATATTGTAGACTAGTTTGCATACCCTGTCGTTGCCGGGTTAAGTTTTTTCAATTTTTTTTTGGTCTATGTTGGAGCTAAACTTCAGGCCAATAGTTTCCCCGCGAAAGGGTAACATAGAGGAAGAGCTAAGTTTCGAGATCACTTTATCCCCTCCCCTTACTCCACCACCTGTTGGGGCTGGACCCCCCACGAACATCTATGCCAAATTTCAGGCCAATCGGTTCAGTAGTTTCCCCGCGAAAGAGTAACATAGCGCAAAAACTAAGTTTCGAAATCACTTTACCGCCTCTTCTTACTCCCCCACCTCTCGCGCTACTTTTCCGTATACCTATGTTGGAACCAGAACTACCACAGACACTCATGCCAAATTTCAAGTCAATCGGTTAAGCCGTTTTTGCGTGAAAGAGGAACAGACAGACAGACAGACAGACACCAACTCATTTTTATATATTAGTATGATTTATGAATCTCAATCAAGTAACGCATGCATTTTTAATATTTTTATTGATTTTTTGACAGTTAAACGTCAAAATATATGGGGAAATAATCGTTTTGCAAGGCATGCAGAAATTCCATTTCCGCTGGCGGAGTTTTTTTAGGCACCCAAAATATGTTCTAAGTTTCTTATCATCATTTACCTAACCTTTGGTATTACTATGTTAAACCAAAGTGTTACAAATTTTTAAGAAAAATCATTAACTTTCCAAATATACCTTTCGAAAAATATCAGAGAGGCTGATATTTTTGGAAAGTTATAACAGAATTTTTCATCTCACCAAGAAAATTCATTGAAATCGGTGAAATCTTGAAATCATTAAAAAACTAACCGCTGAAATCATTAAAAAACTAACACAGTAAAATGAGCCGCAGGAGAAATTTATCGGGATATAACTGCGGTAGATTTTTTAGCTTATCATAAAATTTTGGAACCAAGATATAAGCTTACTTTGCGGAACACTTGAACAACATGGGACTGTCCTGGCTAATCTCGGATGTATGGTCACCCTACATAAAGGTAATGGCACGTATTCATATATATTTTTATACTCTATATGATATATCATGCAGAAGTATATTAGACCTGTAGTCGTTGCAAATTTTTTTTTTCTTTTTTGAAAAAATCAGTGTTGGGAAAGTCGAAATCCTTATACATAGCAAAATTTTGAGACCTATCAGCTTATTTGCACAGTCATAAAAATGTGCAAATAATACATATATATTTTGTTAATTCTACTATATGTATAATTTTTTTTATCAGACCTAATCGTCGATTGTTACATGAAAACAATTAATTAATTTGTTGAATTCGAATGCGTATATCGTTATCATGTTATCATTTCATGACATGATGATACTAAAAATATTGGTTTATAAAAATCACCAAAAATCGCAATCGTCATTGATTCATAGGATTTATATTTATATTAGGTTTTATATTAAAAATATCCGGATATTAAAACGACTTCGGGCGCCGTATTTACAAACAGTTTCTACAAAGAATATAAAAAAAAGCAATTCTTAGAACAGACTTCAATATCTTCTAGCTTTTAAGGAGGTTGTACAAATCTTATGTTGGCAGTATTTAGTGTTTAAAAGGAAATAAATAAGAGATAATGACATTTTTGGAACTTAACAAGATTTCCAGCAATCTTCCCTAATCAGACTACAGCAATTTGAAGGAAAATTCTCTTGTAAACGCTAATCACTTGAGTAATTAAATTATATCACAAGACTGTTGAAATTGTAATTAATTTGATATAATTTTAATCACACGGAAAGAAGGTCGTAAGTTTACGTTACTGAGGCTGTATTTCAAGTCACAAATATGAATAATTTAATTAATCTTTAAGTCTTAGGTAAGTTAAATTAATCAGTTCGTAACTCTGGAAACAGCCACAAAACGCTAATAGTTTCAAAGGAATTAACTTTTAGATGTTTTATGCGCCGCATGGTTTACATTAAGTACCATTTGCACCAACTTATGTCCAACTTAAATAGTTTAAGCATAGAATAAGGAATGATATTTCAGATTCCGTAAAAACATTTTTTTTAAATGTTTTTATGTAAAGTAATATTTTTGTTGTCTGGTTAAAGTGCGAATTGCGCAGGAACGTAGATTTTGTAAAAAACGTCATATGCTGTTCACATTTAATATTTTTTAATTAATCCTACTATTGTAAAATTTAAAAAAAACAGATTTAAGTTTTTTTGTTTATTCCAAAATTAATTACTCTTAGTCATACTACTTATTTGCTAGAAAACCATTCCATGTATCCCCGATCGCTATAAATTATATATAATCTTTTATTTTCGCCATCAAATATCGATTGAAAGCTCAGCGGTAGGTCTGTCGCAACCTTAAAGTACCCGATTGTGATAAAATTGATATCTATTTATCTGCTGACAACATGTACACGTGTACAAACAACCGTTAGATAGAATTAAAATCATTTAGGTTCACAATATGGGATCGTTTATTGATTCTTCGGGTGAATAAAATACCTTTAGATAATGATGAAATTCAATTAAATTTATATGGATTAACACAAAGTGTCTAAAAGGTTTTCTTTTTGTATTAAATCGCTGTAAAACTGTGCCAAATTTATTTTAATTTTCTCGGCGTCCCGTGAACAAAACTTTTATCCTGGATTTTTCAATTAAGTTTTATAATAGTGATTTAATAATGATTTTTTGCAAGTAGCTTATGTATTTCTAAAATATTCGCCCGCGGCCCGTTTGTCTACATTGCTGGTTTTACAATTTCCGTCGCCATTATTTATGAGAAGCAAAGTGTGCGTAAAATTAAGTTAATTTTCGCTTGGGACTGTGTAGTTCTTGATTTCAAGCTTTGCGCCGCACTTTGTTTACAAAAAGTTCGCCTGCGGCGTACATTTATTAAACCTTTATACTTGGTTTCGTCCAAATAAAGATTTTCTTTCTATAAAATGTTTCTTATAATTATTTCAAAGTATCGGGTTGGTGCCCGGATTCAACTTCCGCCCCCCCCCCCCCCCCCGCCCCCCTCCACCGCTTTCTCTTGACCGAAATTGACCCCAAAAAAATACGGTCACCCTAAGTAAACACTACATCCCCCCCATAACACTTTTCGCAATTTTCGCGGACGGAGTTTAGTGCCGCAAAATTTCTCGAATTTTATTGACTGAAAATTCCTTTTCTGAAAGAAAACCACCAAATATAACTTATAACAATTTACCAGTATTTATTAGTGAAAAAACGCAAAATTCAAAAAAAGTGTTTTTTCAACATGGCCGCCAATCTAACCATTTTGACACTTGATTCATAACTTCTGCCATCATATAAAAAATTTAGCTAAAACTTGAATCGAGTAACTGAGGCGTTAAAAGCTAGAGTGGACCAACCCACATAATCGAGTTTTTGATGCTTTTCCACTTTTGTACTATTATTGACTGTAAATTTTTGGAAAAAAAAACATTCTGTGGACTTTATTGCTCAATGTTTAAATGTTCTTTTGTGCATCCAAACATTTTTATCTAAAAACTCACTCGCAATAGTGATTCAAACACAAAAAAATTCACGATTTCGACATGTGGGTTGGTCCACTCTAGCTTTTAACGCCTCAACTATGATAACGATAAAACATTTATGTTCCATTAGTGCGAATAAACATATTAATTCTATTAATTTCTTTACATTTAAGTGTTAAAAAAAAGTCTGATTCGAAAGAAAATCTTGAATTCATTTTAAATAAATTATTTTCGTTTTTAGCGGAAAGAGCGAAACTGAATTGAATTGAAAACACAATAAAAATTTATCTTTCACAGCTTCCATTCCGTTATAAATGAAAAGGCAATATCTTCCTTTTGAATGACTTAGGAATTATTTGGTGAAAAATCATTTCCTTATCCGATTGAACATTTACGGAGCGACAGAGCGACTTTTATAAAGATTAAAAGCATTTGTCGCTAGTGTTCGCGGTTCTTTTTGTGAATGATTCAAAACTTTAAAAGATTTTCATTTACAACAGTCTCTAAGAATCAGCATTTTTCGAATCTCTAGATGCTTAAAAGTATTTCAAAAACATTTTGTCAAATTTTTAATTAAAAACAAAAGTTCATAACTTTCCAATTATTTCTTTCAAAAAAACCTTCAATCTTTTTATGTTTTCTCAATAAACCCCATACAATATGTGGCATGTGTTTCGTAAATTTGGGTAAAACATTTTTACTATGAAATTAGATATCAAAATATTATTGTTGCTTGGGATGAGTGATTGATGAAAATTTTCCATATTAAAATTCAATTTCTTAAGGCAATTTGTTACCAATTTTAATTTTCAGAACATACAAGCATTTTTCCTTTCCCGTGGAACAAAGCTTTAGAAATAACATAATAAATTTTCTTTATTACTTTATCGTATACTTAAAGATTTAAGGAATATAGGGTACTTTTCAAATACTACAAAGCATTTAAGGGTAGATAAGGATACTTAGAACGCAATTATCCCACACATACATATAATTCTTACAGAAACACTAAGTCATAAGCTTAAGGTCATCTGCTAAAAGTTTATTCTTGTTGAGATCTCTCGTACAAAACATAATAAAAGTTAAAAAGTTACTACCCGGATCCAGATCCAAAACAAAAACATTTTCACGAAACATATATGATAAATGAGGCAACAGATGAAAATTTATTATTTCTGCCAACATATTTACAAAACGTAGCACCTGTTTGGCTCTCACCTTTTCGTCGTTTTGGGATAAAAATATGTAAGAAATCAAATTTTTGGCATTTTAATGGTTAAGTAGCTATCAAATATATTTAAAAAGACCCAAGATTGGACGCCGGTATTTAAAATAACCCCTTTTTACTTTGTATTATATCCCTTTGGTACTCGTATAAGTGATGAGGAATTTTTATATTTTTGAGAAGGAGTTTTTATATCCCCATGGCTTCCCTTATTATAATAATAATGTTTATAACCGTCGTACACCAATACACTCAGAAAAATGGAGGCTAACTCGACGACCTACATACGGCGTAATTGGCCTCGGGCAATCGCGCGTTCGCCTGCATGTGGGCAAGTAAAACTGAGTTGACCTGTGGTCGGAGAAATTCTGAAATTAAGCCACCAGCAGGTGAAGTAGGGCATTGAGAGCTGCACGAGTTGACTGGAACGTACAGAATCAATCAATCGTCAGACAAAAAAATTATCTTCACTATAACTCTCGAAAATAATAACGTATGCTAGTAGAGTTTTTTGAGTCCCCAAAACAATGAAAATTTTAACAAATTTTTATAACATCCGCCAGCGGAAGTTATGGGTACAATAATTTCCGCTAGCGGCGCTGCGTTTTTCAGGCCCCTAAAAAATTAAAATGTCAACAAAGTTTTCATCAAGTTTTGACGAACTATACTATTTATTATAAAGATAAGCAACAACATAATTTTTCATGGAACTTTTTAAAAGTATGGAAAATATTGTAGACTAGTTTGCATACCCTGTCGTTGCCGGGTTAAGTTTTTTCAATTTTTTTTTGGTCTATGTTGGAGCTAAACTTCAGGCCAATAGTTTCCCCGCGAAAGGGTAACATAGAGGAAGAGCTAAGTTTCGAGATCACTTTATCCCCTCCCCTTACTCCACCACCTGTTGGGGCTGGACCCCCCACGAACATCTATGCCAAATTTCAGGCCAATCGGTTCAGTAGTTTCCCCGCGAAAGAGTAACATAGCGCAAAAACTAAGTTTCGAAATCACTTTACCGCCTCTTCTTACTCCCCCACCTCTCGCGCTACTTTTCCGTATACCTATGTTGGAACCAGAACTACCACAGACACTCATGCCAAATTTCAAGTCAATCGGTTAAGCCGTTTTTGCGTGAAAGAGGAACAGACAGACAGACAGACAGACACCAACTCATTTTTATATATTAGTATGATTTATGAATCTCAATCAAGTAACGCATGCATTTTTAATATTTTTATTGATTTTTTGACAGTTAAACGTCAAAATATATGGGGAAATAATCGTTTTGCAAGGCATGCAGAAATTCCATTTCCGCTGGCGGAGTTTTTTTAGGCACCCAAAATATGTTCTAAGTTTCTTATCATCATTTACCTAACCTTTGGTATTACTATGTTAAACCAAAGTGTTACAAATTTTTAAGAAAAATCATTAACTTTCCAAATATACCTTTCGAAAAATATCAGAGAGGCTGATATTTTTGGAAAGTTATAACAGAATTTTTCATCTCACCAAGAAAATTCATTGAAATCGGTGAAATCTTGAAATCATTAAAAAACTAACCGCTGAAATCATTAAAAAACTAACACAGTAAAATGAGCCGCAGGAGAAATTTATCGGGATATAACTGCGGTAGATTTTTTAGCTTATCATAAAATTTTGGAACCAAGATATAAGCTTACTTTGCGGAACACTTGAACAACATGGGACTGTCCTGGCTAATCTCGGATGTATGGTCACCCTACATAAAGGTAATGGCACGTATTCATATATATTTTTATACTCTATATGATATATCATGCAGAAGTATATTAGACCTGTAGTCGTTGCAAATTTTTTTTTTCTTTTTTGAAAAAATCAGTGTTGGGAAAGTCGAAATCCTTATACATAGCAAAATTTTGAGACCTATCAGCTTATTTGCACAGTCATAAAAATGTGCAAATAATACATATATATTTTGTTAATTCTACTATATGTATAATTTTTTTTATCAGACCTAATCGTCGATTGTTACATGAAAACAATTAATTAATTTGTTGAATTCGAATGCGTATATCGTTATCATGTTATCATTTCATGACATGATGATACTAAAAATATTGGTTTATAAAAATCACCAAAAATCGCAATCGTCATTGATTCATAGGATTTATATTTATATTAGGTTTTATATTAAAAATATCCGGATATTAAAACGACTTCGGGCGCCGTATTTACAAACAGTTTCTACAAAGAATATAAAAAAAAGCAATTCTTAGAACAGACTTCAATATCTTCTAGCTTTTAAGGAGGTTGTACAAATCTTATGTTGGCAGTATTTAGTGTTTAAAAGGAAATAAATAAGAGATAATGACATTTTTGGAACTTAACAAGATTTCCAGCAATCTTCCCTAATCAGACTACAGCAATTTGAAGGAAAATTCTCTTGTAAACGCTAATCACTTGAGTAATTAAATTATATCACAAGACTGTTGAAATTGTAATTAATTTGATATAATTTTAATCACACGGAAAGAAGGTCGTAAGTTTACGTTACTGAGGCTGTATTTCAAGTCACAAATATGAATAATTTAATTAATCTTTAAGTCTTAGGTAAGTTAAATTAATCAGTTCGTAACTCTGGAAACAGCCACAAAACGCTAATAGTTTCAAAGGAATTAACTTTTAGATGTTTTATGCGCCGCATGGTTTACATTAAGTACCATTTGCACCAACTTATGTCCAACTTAAATAGTTTAAGCATAGAATAAGGAATGATATTTCAGATTCCGTAAAAACATTTTTTTTAAATGTTTTTATGTAAAGTAATATTTTTGTTGTCTGGTTAAAGTGCGAATTGCGCAGGAACGTAGATTTTGTAAAAAACGTCATATGCTGTTCACATTTAATATTTTTTAATTAATCCTACTATTGTAAAATTTAAAAAAAACAGATTTAAGTTTTTTTGTTTATTCCAAAATTAATTACTCTTAGTCATACTACTTATTTGCTAGAAAACCATTCCATGTATCCCCGATCGCTATAAATTATATATAATCTTTTATTTTCGCCATCAAATATCGATTGAAAGCTCAGCGGTAGGTCTGTCGCAACCTTAAAGTACCCGATTGTGATAAAATTGATATCTATTTATCTGCTGACAACATGTACACGTGTACAAACAACCGTTAGATAGAATTAAAATCATTTAGGTTCACAATATGGGATCGTTTATTGATTCTTCGGGTGAATAAAATACCTTTAGATAATGATGAAATTCAATTAAATTTATATGGATTAACACAAAGTGTCTAAAAGGTTTTCTTTTTGTATTAAATCGCTGTAAAACTGTGCCAAATTTATTTTAATTTTCTCGGCGTCCCGTGAACAAAACTTTTATCCTGGATTTTTCAATTAAGTTTTATAATAGTGATTTAATAATGATTTTTTGCAAGTAGCTTATGTATTTCTAAAATATTCGCCCGCGGCCCGTTTGTCTACATTGCTGGTTTTACAATTTCCGTCGCCATTATTTATGAGAAGCAAAGTGTGCGTAAAATTAAGTTAATTTTCGCTTGGGACTGTGTAGTTCTTGATTTCAAGCTTTGCGCCGCACTTTGTTTACAAAAAGTTCGCCTGCGGCGTACATTTATTAAACCTTTATACTTGGTTTCGTCCAAATAAAGATTTTCTTTCTATAAAATGTTTCTTATAATTATTTCAAAGTATCGGGTTGGTGCCCGGATTCAACTTCCGCCCCCCCCCCCCCCCCCCCGCCCCCCTCCACCGCTTTCTCTTGACCGAAATTGACCCCAAAAAAATACGGTCACCCTAAGTAAACACTACATCCCCCCCATAACACTTTTCGCAATTTTCGCGGACGGAGTTTAGTGCCGCAAAATTTCTCGAATTTTATTGACTGAAAATTCCTTTTCTGAAAGAAAACCACCAAATATAACTTATAACAATTTACCAGTATTTATTAGTGAAAAAACGCAAAATTCAAAAAAAGTGTTTTTTCAACATGGCCGCCAATCTAACCATTTTGACACTTGATTCATAACTTCTGCCATCATATAAAAAATTTAGCTAAAACTTGAATCGAGTAACTGAGGCGTTAAAAGCTAGAGTGGACCAACCCACATAATCGAGTTTTTGATGCTTTTCCACTTTTGTACTATTATTGACTGTAAATTTTTGGAAAAAAAAACATTCTGTGGACTTTATTGCTCAATGTTTAAATGTTCTTTTGTGCATCCAAACATTTTTATCTAAAAACTCACTCGCAATAGTGATTCAAACACAAAAAAATTCACGATTTCGACATGTGGGTTGGTCCACTCTAGCTTTTAACGCCTCAACTATGATAACGATAAAACATTTATGTTCCATTAGTGCGAATAAACATATTAATTCTATTAATTTCTTTACATTTAAGTGTTAAAAAAAAGTCTGATTCGAAAGAAAATCTTGAATTCATTTTAAATAAATTATTTTCGTTTTTAGCGGAAAGAGCGAAACTGAATTGAATTGAAAACACAATAAAAATTTATCTTTCACAGCTTCCATTCCGTTATAAATGAAAAGGCAATATCTTCCTTTTGAATGACTTAGGAATTATTTGGTGAAAAATCATTTCCTTATCCGATTGAACATTTACGGAGCGACAGAGCGACTTTTATAAAGATTAAAAGCATTTGTCGCTAGTGTTCGCGGTTCTTTTTGTGAATGATTCAAAACTTTAAAAGATTTTCATTTACAACAGTCTCTAAGAATCAGCATTTTTCGAATCTCTAGATGCTTAAAAGTATTTCAAAAACATTTTGTCAAATTTTTAATTAAAAACAAAAGTTCATAACTTTCCAATTATTTCTTTCAAAAAAACCTTCAATCTTTTTATGTTTTCTCAATAAACCCCATACAATATGTGGCATGTGTTTCGTAAATTTGGGTAAAACATTTTTACTATGAAATTAGATATCAAAATATTATTGTTGCTTGGGATGAGTGATTGATGAAAATTTTCCATATTAAAATTCAATTTCTTAAGGCAATTTGTTACCAATTTTAATTTTCAGAACATACAAGCATTTTTCCTTTCCCGTGGAACAAAGCTTTAGAAATAACATAATAAATTTTCTTTATTACTTTATCGTATACTTAAAGATTTAAGGAATATAGGGTACTTTTCAAATACTACAAAGCATTTAAGGGTAGATAAGGATACTTAGAACGCAATTATCCCACACATACATATAATTCTTACAGAAACACTAAGTCATAAGCTTAAGGTCATCTGCTAAAAGTTTATTCTTGTTGAGATCTCTCGTACAAAACATAATAAAAGTTAAAAAGTTACTACCCGGATCCAGATCCAAAACAAAAACATTTTCACGAAACATATATGATAAATGAGGCAACAGATGAAAATTTATTATTTCTGCCAACATATTTACAAAACGTAGCACCTGTTTGGCTCTCACCTTTTCGTCGTTTTGGGATAAAAATATGTAAGAAATCAAATTTTTGGCATTTTAATGGTTAAGTAGCTATCAAATATATTTAAAAAGACCCAAGATTGGACGCCGGTATTTAAAATAACCCCTTTTTACTTTGTATTATATCCCTTTGGTACTCGTATAAGTGATGAGGAATTTTTATATTTTTGAGAAGGAGTTTTTATATCCCCATGGCTTCCCTTATTATAATAATAATGTTTATAACCGTCGTACACCAATACACTCAGAAAAATGGAGGCTAACTCGACGACCTACATACGGCGTAATTGGCCTCGGGCAATCGCGCGTTCGCCTGCATGTGGGCAAGTAAAACTGAGTTGACCTGTGGTCGGAGAAATTCTGAAATTAAGCCACCAGCAGGTGAAGTAGGGCATTGAGAGCTGCACGAGTTGACCTTAGATAGGTTAACTCTGACCGCTAGCTGGCTTACAGAAACCTCTGTAAGGTCAGAGTTAACCTGACAAAAAGTTGACCTGAGCATTTTTCTGAGTGTAGGAAACTTCGGGTTATCGAAGGCTTTGAAAGTTTCCGTAGCGATTGTATAAGAAAATACAACTTAATCCATCTAACAGTGAGATGCTACCTGTAAGTTCTTTTTTTTGTAAAAATTCGTTAAGGTCAACGCGATTATCCTTTTTTCAGTTTTTTATCGCAAAAAATATTAGGGGATGTTAGCAACAAATACTATAGATTTTATTTGATATTATAAATCACTAGCTTGCATACCCGTCGTTGCCGAGTTAAGTTTTTTCAATTTTTTTTTGGTCTATGTTGGAGCTAAACTTCAGGCCAATAGTTTCCCCGCGAAAGGGTAACATAGAGGAAGAGCTAAGTTTCGAGATCACTTTATCCCCTCCCCTTACTCCACCACCTGTTGGGGCCGGACCCCCCACGAACATCTATGCCAAATTTCAGGCCAATCGGTTCAGTAGTTTCCCCGCGAAAGAGTAACACAACGCAAAAACTAAGTTTCGAAATCACTTTACGCGCTCCCCTTACTCCCCCACCCCTCGCGCTACTTTTACGTATACCGATGTTGGAACCAGAACTACCACAGACACTCATGCCAAATTTCAAGTCAATCGGTTAAGCCGTTTTTGCGTGAAAGAGGAACAGACAGACAGACAGACAGACACCAACTCATTTTTATATATTAGTATGATTAATATTTAATACTTTGAAATATTTATAAAAAATAACAAATTACCCAACATTTTTAAAATTACCAAAAACATAATTTTATTATTATTCTAACTGAAACGACCAGCGAAACTAAAAGTAAAATTTGTATTTTCCAAGATTTTTTATCGTGCCCTATTAGTTGTTCAAGAAAATCTGCCTTTTTTCTCAATTTACAAAACGCTCGAACCCGGAAAATTTTGGTTCACATTTTATTAAACGGTGGCAGTGCGGTCCAGAAGTCGGTGGTGTGACACGCTGTCATTCAAGTCTACTCAACTGATTGTATCGAAATCAGTAGTGACAGTTGTCGCTTGATGTTAACGACACAATCGGTATAGACCGCTACCACGAGCTCTGCTGTTGCTATATTGTAGTGTAAAAACCTTACAAATGTTGGAGTTCATCCATGATTCGCAATCCATGTAAAACTGTAGGTGCAAGCAGAGGAGAAAATTGTTATGAACCTCAATTTAGGACGCCCGGTCTCATTTGGGATGTAGCGCCGGCATATATATTTGATTAAATAGTACTAGTTATAGACATAAAAAAAATATACTACAAAAATATCCCACTTCAAAATTCTAAAGTTTTAGATGATCTAACATATCAAATAGGGTAATACAATGACTAGTCTTTCGAGGCTTGAACTGTTTTTATGTGGAATACATTCGTAATACTGTGACTATGAACAATTCGATTTAACTTCTGTAGAAAAACCACACTCGCAACAAAAAAGGATAGTGAAAGGAAGAGAATAGTATATTCTTTGTACAATCATGGCTAGTAATTTAATTTTCCCGAAGCGAAGCCAGTGACGGTTGAGATGAATCCTTCGTGCTTATTCTACTATAAAATTAACATTGTCAAGCGTCAGGGTCGATCTACTTGTAACAAATCCGTCAAAATATGAAGAAAAGCTTAATTGAAATAGACTTCCAGCGGACAAAAGAGATCTGACATTTACAAATTTAATTAATTTAACAAGTAAGCATTATTTTGCAATGGTCACATGGTATATAATTTTCAACTTTTCTTTGGTGTTAGTCGGAAAATTAAATTTCCACGAATTGCACAAAAGGCTTTTGAGTTTTTCTCTTTTGTGATATTAAATTGCACTTCTTTAAAGTTAAGCAGTGCAAAAATTAAACACTCATCAAATTATGTTTGCCATCTGTATTTTCAAGAGCTTGTTATAAATATAATTATAAAATAAATATAAAGGGTCTTTCAACAAGGACATAACAATTTTGTATTTTAATAAGAACGCCACCTAAAACTTTTTTTATGATCTGGCAATGCTAAAACGTTAGTCAAGGTTTACATTTTTATCATGGTGAAGTTCACGAACGAGCAATGCCACACAGCTGGTCAAACAATTGATCTATTGAAGGAGAAGTTCGGTAATCGTGTTATCTCGAGAAATTGTCCGGTCGAATGGCCACCTCGCTCATGCGATTTAACGCCGTTGGATTTCTTTTTATGGGGTTATGGTAAGTCGTTGGTTTATGCCAACAAGCCAACAACGTTAGAGGAGCTCAGCAACAATATCGAACGCGAAATTGCCAACGTTCCGGCCGATATGTGTGGAAGAGTGGTGGAAAATTGGCTCCAAAGAATCAATTAGTGCAATGCTCGCGGTGGCCATATGAGCGACATCGAATTTCATACTCAAATGTAACATGTCCACTATACGTGGAATAAATTTCAGCCCGATATCTCAATTATTCTTTGTTTTATTTAAATACAAAATTGTTATGTCCTTGTTGAAAGACCCGATATATAGGCTTTTTTTTGATTTCGTTACAAGCTAAAATTTAATTTTCTTGCTAAAAGTATCCCATAATCTTATTCTTAATTAATTTCTTAAGTATCGTTCTTTATGGGGGAATTTTATTCGGAAAACAATAGGAAAAATTTTAGATGAAAATGAAATTTCACTCAAACGATTAAGCGAAAATTTTTGGCTAATTTATTTTAAAGAG
The DNA here is from genome assembly GCA_964034945.1 of Chrysopilus asiliformis. Classification (NCBI taxonomy): domain Eukaryota; kingdom Metazoa; phylum Arthropoda; class Insecta; order Diptera; family Rhagionidae; genus Chrysopilus; species Chrysopilus asiliformis. The sequence continues at coordinate 14,009,655 of OZ035960.1, forward strand.
AAATTTGTCACAAAGCTTGTATTATTCTTGCTCGGAACTTTAACCCCTCGATTGTATCTTAATCACAAGTATTTCACCATTCAAAACATATTAGTGTAATTCATTGCTTGCATGACTCTCAGGTCTATGCATTATAACTGGATTACCTAATATAAAAATAAGATTCTCAAAATATATTGTAGGTATCTAAGAAGTCACGTTCTTTTTCTTATACCTTAATTTCATACCTTGAGTCGTTTTACCGAAATTTAAATTTGGTGCGTGAACGAAAATCATGCTTCAACAACATTAGATTATTTTTTATGTTTGAAATGTGATACTAAAAGAAATAAGTTTTATTTCGTCATTAAAACGGAACCACAATATTTTTGTAAAATAAAATGTAATGCTTTGCAAAAATACTGGGTTTAAGTTAAGAGACACGTGCTTTTTTATCAGCAAAAATATGGTATTTCTTTCTCTGGAAAGTATTATGGCAATTTCCGCATTTTTATACACACACATATTATTTAAGCTTACGTTATGTAGCACGTGTGTGTCGTATTATTTGAAGCTGGCATTAGGTGAGTGGTTAAAATTTTAATTGGACTTTTATGTAACGAATAGGTAAATGCGCAGTTCTTAATTTAGGGAATCCGGAAGTCATTTTCCCCTGTGATTTTCCCTGTGGAAAATGTGATTTTCCCCAAAAGGAAAAACACGTGCCCTATTAGTTGTTCACGAAAATCTGCCTACGATTGTGTGTTTTTTTAATGGCTGCAGTTTCCCAACCACATCAAGGTCATATTTTTCATGTTGCTCAAAAAGGATTTTTTTTTATACAGAATTCATAAAATAAAATAAAATAAAATAAAATAAAATAAAATAAAACAAAAATAGACGACATGTTCAAACAATAAGTAGTGAAAGCAGGTATTTTTATATGTGAGTTATACTTCTATGAGATTTTTTTTGTTTATTCTATGTTTTGTGAGGGGATCAAGAAAATAAAAAAAAACAATTTCCTATTGCCTAGTTTGTAAAGCGATTTTCTTGAAATAGGAATTCCATTTAATTTTTGCATTGAGTCGGCATGACACGTCAATGTAAAATTCCAGGGATTTTAAATTCTTTAAAAATTTATATCGAAATTTCACGTTTCACGAAATTTCATATTTATTTTCCAAGTAAAAAACGAATTTTACAAATTTGCTTGAAACATTTTGATATCTTGTTAAAAATCTGGTAATTATTTTATTTTAGTATACG